>JAPWTK010001412.1:0-47816 GCA_029963805.1 Aromia moschata
TTTATTTATTTACCAATTATTACATGGAATGCAAACAAATACAAGATTCAAAGAAGCATCCACTAATGCCTTATTATAGATAAGTAAGTAAGGGAAACAACTTAATAACAAACACTAGAATAAAAACAAAAGAAAAATCTAATAATAATAATTATATAATATGTAGTCTATTATATCTCTTAAAGGATAAGAGATTAATACAAAAAATGTCAATATCCGAGCACCAATCATTATAATTACGAGTTATTCTAGCAATTGGAGAGTTCATTCCCAAGTTTGTCCTATGAAAGAATTCACTAAAAATGTTATTATATCTAACTGGACGAGAAGGAATGTGAAAACTAATAAGAGAAAGCAAATCTGCACAATCTATTAGATTATTAAGTAATTTATATAAAATTAAAAGCCCTGACTGAATTCTTCGAGATTCTAATGATATAATGTCAAAATTATTTCTTGCTGCTGATAAGCTCAGAATTTCGTATGTACCATTGACTTTAAAATTTAAAAAATGTAAAAATTTATTTTGCAATCTTTCTACCCTCATTTTGTGAACCATGTAATGGATTCCAAATAACTGAAGCAAAATTTAGAGAACTCGTAAACATAGGCATAATAAACAGATTTGATTGACTTACCACATTGAAATGTTTTACAAATTCTCATCATGAAACCTAACATTTTACTACTTTTGTTTAAAACATAATCAATATGAAAATTAAAACTCATATTACAATCAAAAATTACTCCCTAGATCTTTAATTTGTTGAACTCTGTTTAAGTAGGCGTTATCAATTTTGTAATTATATGAAATTAGGTTATTATTTTTAGTAAAAGATATGCAAAAACATTTTTGTAAGTTTACAAATAGTTTATTTTTATTGCAGTAGTTATAAAACCTATCCAGATCAAACTGAACCAGGCGACAACCTCTACGCTGTGGATCTCGGAGTACATTTTTAAATCGTCGGCATATAAAAGAAATTTACAGAAAGTAAAAACATTCGCTAATGTCATTAATATATATAAGAAACAATAATGGACCCAAATGTGAACCCTAGGGGCACTCCAGAAGTAACCACAGTTTCACCCGAACAGAATCCATTAATTGTTACAACCTGCGATCTGTTATAAAGATATGACACTAACCACCTTAATAGATCACCCTGTATACCAACCTCAGAAAGTTTGGCAATTAGGAATATTGTGATCGATTTTATCAAATGCTTTACTGAAGTCAGTATACAGGGAATCAACTTGTATCCGCTGATCCATGGCTTTGATAATGTACTCCGAGTAACACAGGAGGTTAGTTTCAATAGACCGTTGCGAGAAAACCCATGTTGTTCCGGAATAATAATTGATTTTAATTTGTTAAATAACATATTTCGAACAATGCTTTCAAACACTTTACTTATGATGCATAACTTGCTAATGGCGCGATAATTAGTAACTGAAGACTTTTCCCCAGAATTTTTATATCGGTATGATGTGTGCTCTTTCCATATAGCAGGATATACACCTTCTCGCAAAGATTTATTAAACAATAACGTGAGTGGAATATATAATGATTGTGCACATCTTTTAATAAAATAGGAGGGGGTACCATCCGGCCCAGCACTTTTGTTCTCATCTAATTGGTTAAGGGTTGTAAGCACTTCATCCTTCTCTAGCACAAGATTATTCAGGTTAAGGTTGTTTGTACTCTCGGGGAATATAATCGGAATTTGTTTATATGGCTCATAAACACTTTGAAAAAATAACGAGAATAACTCGCAAACGCGATATTCATCAGAGAACGTGCTACCTTCATAGGACATAGTGCATGGTATACCATGATCACGCCTGCTGTTAGAGACGAAATGCCAAAAGCGCTTAGGATTAATGGTGATGCCAAATTCTACTGAAGTAACGTATTTCTTGAAATCGATCAGTTATTAGTTTCTTACATTTGTAACGTAAGTAGACAAATTTATTATAGTCAGAAGGGTTTCGATACTTCTTCCATTTCGTATGATATTTATTTTTCTCGCGGATATTTCTAATCGTTACTTCAGAGTAATAATTCGGATAATTATTATTAATATTATTACATTTAAATTTCGGAACATGTCTTTCAATATGTTCATCAAATATGTCATAAAAAATCTTTACAGAGGAATCAATATCATTATTTGCAAACATATTATCCCAATTAATATTAGATAGTTCTTCATTTATAGCTACGTAATTTGCTTTTCTGAAATTTAGCATATTGGTTGGAATTTTATTATTCAACGTTTTATTTTAGGACACGAAAAAATAAATTCTATTGGAACATGATGAGAATCTATATCCACTAAGGAAAGTTACTAATATTTAAATTTTTTATAAAAATTATTACATAAAATTAAGTCTAAAATACGGTTATTGATATTTACCACGGAATTAAATTGAATTAGTTCACAAAAAGATAGTGCATCTATTAACAGATTTGATTTTACATCAACATTTGAGGGTGCAAAAGAGAGCATTATTTTTAGGAATCCAGTTCACATTTGGAAGGTTGAAGTCTCCGCATATTAAAATAGTATCTTCGGAGACCCGATTTATTAAATGTTCTAAATTGCTAGCAAAACTAATTCTGGCGTACTCATCTCCGGGAGGTAGATAAACACAACACAGATGTAACTTCTTAATACCATCGTCCAGATACAGGGTTACCCATATGTCTTCTGCGTCGCTGCGCCACTTATAATGCTCGACTGCTTGGTATTCTTTGCGCACTGCGATGAGCGTTCCTCCCCCGTCCGACTTCTTACTAGCAGTACTCTCTCTGTCGCGACGAAAGACATTGTAAATTTGATTGTCGAACAATTCGTTACTATTTATACTATTATTTAGCCATGTCTCTGTGATGAAGAAAATGTCTGCGTTAGAATTGCTTGAATTTAGTTTAAAGTTATGGGTTTTTGACCTCAAACCCCTAACGTTCTGGTAATAAGCCGAAAAATTCATGAATGGGTCTTAATAAATATATGTAACAAATAATATAATGTTTACATGGAGTTCACGTCATCAAGGCTACGAATAGATTTCACTCTCGAATCATCTGTTTTCCTGACATATATATTACAATTTTTCACCCAGACATATTTGTATTTTTTTGTTTTCGCCGCATCACGAGCCTCTTTATAAAAGTAGCTTGTTTTCTGAAGTTAAGTGTTCGTTTAAGAAAAGACGTTGAGAGACACCTTCAATTTTCAGCCCAGGGGAAGTTAAGCCAATCGCTTGACGCTTAGTTTTTACTGCAGATAGAACTTCATCTTTTAATTTGCGTGACGTAAATCTAACGATAATATTTTTACGTTATTTGTGTTGTCTCTTTTTTGAGATTGGACACGGTGGGCGTATTCAACTTGCGTTGGGTCAATTTTCACATTAAGGAATTGTGGTAATGTTTTCTACTATATTCAAAACATTTTCGTTGTTCTTTACAGGTACGCCTTGAATTTCAATATTATTAAGCCTAGAGTATTGCTCCAGCTCGTTTACTTTCGATGTAAGCTTGCACACCTGTTGCTTTAGATTTTCGTTAGATTGTTTCAAATTTTCGATAATTTTCATGTTGTCTGATATTTGTTTTAGAGACGCCTCGAAATCGGTTACCTTGTCTGAGCAGAACGTAACTGAGTCTACAAGCTTATCTTGCGCTTTGCGCAAGGATTCTAATCGAGATTTTACATCTGACTTAAAATTAGTTATGCGATCGCTTGAAATATTTGGAGAAACATTATCATTTACCATATCCTCGTCCGAGACGGTGCTGCAGCTACTACCAAGACATATTTGACACTTCCAGACAAAGCCAGGGATCGACGTAGCTTGTTTATATTGATCAGCTGATAGACCAATACACTTGAGGTGAAAAAACTGCTGACAAAAACCACCACACTGAAGTCCAGCCGACTTTTTTTGTCACCAATGTCGTACACGATTTGCATGTTTTGTTTGACATTTTAATTGCAATTGCGCTTAAACAGAGCACAGTTTACAACAAAAACTTTAGTGAGCGCAAGATAGCTGTTTTAACTTAGTAATGAACGAACTGGAAATTAGAAATTTCCGTTTTTTCCACTATGATTAACACAAAAATTGAAGGACTCGTAAATACGCGTGTATCCACCTACTGCCTACCTACTACTTATTGTTGAAAAGTAATATTATAAGTAATAATATTATTACTTAATAATAATATTACTTACGAGTATATCTAGCCGTTTTGGTTGACGTTGTTTAAAAAACTAGAGATATTATATTAATACATATGTATAATATTTATAAGATATTACACCATTTACTTTTAGGCTTGGCATAAGAATATAACATACTTTTCAGTTAAAATACATAAATTCGAAAGCTCTATACCAACTATTTAGTTTAATATGCTACATTTTGCCAACTTCAAATGGAGATAACTTAGTTTGTTCAAATGGAAAAAAATGTTTAAAACCACCCTGTACTTTATCATTAAAAAATTATTTATGTAATTTTTAATTTTTACTTGTGATTTACTATTATATTATTTCATTAATTTACTATATACAGGGTGATTGATAGAAACCAGCCATTAAGAGTATTAGGGTTTATAGGAATGATTAATTTTTGGTAATTTGGACTTATTAGCTTATTATTAAGTCCAAATTTTTCAAAAATCAGTCATTCCTACAAATTCCTTACATTCCATAACATTTGAAACTATCTGGTTCACTCACTTTTTTTATTTGTTAAGATAAAATGAAGCTATCAGTATGGTTTAGTAATAACTAGAGAAAATTAAAAAAAAAAACAAAAACATAATAAATACCAGTATTAGTAGCAACATTAGCATCGTTAGTAGTACCATTTCTATGACATGCTTTTGAAAAATCATTTTAAGGTATTTGTCAAATAACTATAAAACGCATTTTCTCAGGACTTACTGCATTACTTACTATATTGTAGTATTATTGTAATCCTTTGCCAAAAATGACAATTGAAGTTAAAACATCTTTAAAAGAATGTAACAACCTTATTACCCCTTCACTGAGAAAAAAATTACAATCGTGAAATCCAGTAATACCTAAATTATATTGTTTACCAAAAAATACATAAACCAGGAAAAATCTGTAAGACCAATTGTCTCAGCGATAGGATCCCCAACTTATAATTTGTCAAAATGGTTAACGAACGAGTTCGAAAATTTACCTATTGCACAAACCAGTTTTTCAGTTAAAAATTCTAGTGAGTTCATTAACAATATCAAAAATATCCAATGGCAAGAAGGTGAAATTTTGGTCTCATTTGATGTATGCTCATTGTTTTCAAGTGTCCCAATCCCGCAAACTTTGGACTACCTCAGGGAATTACTCGAATTAAATGGTTTAGACGATAAAATTAATTAAAGAATATATAGTATAGTATACAGTATATTTTTTTTCATAATCTAGAAACAAATATAAGGAGACGTTTTTTGATTTGTTACAAAAATATTTTTGTTTCAAAAAAAGTTATGGCCATTTTAATTTTAATTTTATAGGAACATTTTGTTTCCCAAAATTAAAATGGCCATAACTTTTTGAAAAAAAATATTTTGTAACAAATCGAAAACGTCGTTTTTCGATTTGTTACAAAATATTTTTATAGGAATATTTATTTATTTATAATAGGAACATTTTGTTTCCCAAAATTAAAATGGCCATAACTTTTTGAAACAAAAATATTTTGTAACAAATCGAAAAACGTCTCCTTATATTTGTTTCTAGATTATGAAAAAATATATACTGCAAATATCCCATAGAGCGTTACTGAGAACCCAGGGAGTGCTCCAGTGTTTTTGAAAATTTTTTCGCAAACTTTGCTGACGGTTTTTTTCACTATAAATCCTTTCTGTAAGAGGTGTATAGTCATCACCTAAAAAACGTGAAGTGGGTCCCATGCGTCGTTTTCAAGATATGGCTAACTGAAATATCACGCACCGCCACTGCATTTAATAGATAAGTTAATAAGGAAGCATAAGTTTAAGAGAACCCTGTACAATTCTACGACTTTTCGTAGAGATACTGGCAGGTCGAAATTTGTTTCGTTACCATACGAATCTAAATTCACCCGCGGACTAGATAAAATTTTTAAAAATAATAATATCAATTTGGTTTAAAATTCTAAAAATAAACTACAGACGCTTTTGGGTAACCCAGAGACAAAATCGACAATAATGAAAAGTCGGGATTATACGAAATAAGTTGAAGACTGTCATCAAAAGTATATTGGGCAAACAAAAAGATATATTTTGACTAGATTTAAAGAACACATAGGCGGATCCCAGAAGGCTTCTCAGGGGGGGCATTTTAGTGATAAAACAACATATGACCCGCGAGAGCCTATATTGGCGCCGCAGACGAAAATTTTCAAGGTCACGCGTTTTCCTGGCACCTCAGAATTTCAATGAAAAATCCGTTTATACAAAAATATCGACTATTACAAGAATACTTTTTGGGATTTCTAAGAACTTCTTTGGAATACTTTTTGGAATTTCTAAATTCTTTTCTAATTTCTATTTGGGATGGCCCCCATGCCCCCCCCTGGATCCGCCATTGAAAGAACACATGGCTCATTTGCAATATGGCGGAACGGAAAAATCTTGTGTTGTCCAATACGCTTTTGAAAGCAACCATAGGATAGATATAAATAATTTAAAATTAATTATAAATGTAACAAATAGTAGACATTTGGATGCTTTTGAAAGTTTATAAATCATTAAGCTTAAATAGAGCTGGGTTGTTGTACGTAGGTAAATTCGCCTAACTTTGACATAAAAATGTACCACTTAATATCCACATATGTACGCAGTATCGTAACTCTTACTGTATAGAACTCTAAGCAATAATTCACCCAGAACTGGTTGGTATTTGGACGAAAATACCGACTATTAAATAAATCAAATAGTGTCAAGAGAGCTTCTGAGATAGCACACATAAGAGATAATCCGATATGACAGGCTTTGAGTCTGAGTTTCAACTTTATTTGCTCAACGTTCGTGTTCAAAGTTAATTATAATTTAAAAGTAAGATCAATGAATGCGTATCATACACGCGCAAGCACATGCGGATATTAGACTTAGGAAGTTTAATTAACTTTGATGCATCAGAGCAAACGCATTAAGGGAACATTATGTTACAAGTATTCGCCACATTGGAATCTACCGTTTAAATAATGCGATCCGGATTTGTAATTTAACATAAACCAATACAGGAGTGGGTACTGGAACCTTCGGCGTAGAAACAAAAAACCGGACGTTTTTTCGAAACACCGAACTACTACACTTTTTCTCGACGCGCGTTTCGCCAACCAAGTTGGCATCTTCAGGAGAGGATTAAAACTGTTTTAATCTTCTCCTGAAGATGCCAACTTGGTTGGCGAAACGCGCGTCGAGAAAAGTGTAGTAGTTCGGTGTTTCGTGGAAAACGTCGTATTTTTTATAAACCAATACAGTCTATTTTTCAAGTAAGGAAGAAATACATGCAACGTGACAAAAAAATCGCGCACACTGTTTGTAACTTTTCATTAACTTTATATGTGAAAAATATCCTGAATAAAAGTTTTTCATCAGTTTATTTGCCGTGTAACTTTATTTTGTTAAATGAAATTCCGCAGGTTTTCTCTTAATTTTTTTTTCAAGTCTTCAATGTTGTCTGGTCGATTGACATAAACTTTACATTTTAAATACCATCACAGAAAAAAAATCTAAGGGATTTAGATCCGGAGAGCACTCTGGCCATAATATTTGCAGCAAAATGTAGTGGTGCTCCATCCGGTTGGAACCTTAGTTGTTGGTTAATAATATTATTTTCACCAGGAAACAACAGTCTACAAGATCAAATGATGTGATTTCTTAGAAGATCTAAATATTTTTTAGAATTCAAATTTCCATGTATGAAGAAAAGTCCAATACGTCCGATACACCAAAACCATTTGAAATGAATGTAGCTTCACATGGCGAAAGGATATTTCTTGTTATTACTGTTATTGCATCTTTCCATCATGCTTTCACAAAATTCAGCCCTTCTATCGATGTCATCCTCGTTCAACTCGTAAACAAGTTGAAATCTGTATGGACGTAACATTTCTTGTTTAACCCTTTAACGTCAAAACTACAGTTTTTATATATCCTCTCTTTAGCAACGTGCCAAGTACAAGAAACGATGGGAAAAAAATCGGGAAATGCCTTTCCGAGTATTTTTGGGGGTGATCTTTCGAATGGCCCAAAAAAAAATCATAATAGTCGAAGCTTGCCCCTGTTTTTGGCCATTTAAATTGAAAATAGCACGATTTTTCAGGTCATTTTTTTTTGTAACATGATATTTGACTGGAAAAAAAAAATTATTTCGACAGAAAACTACGGGAAAAGTGCATTCGAGAGTTGTACTTAAAAAGTTATATACTTAGAAGAAATTAATTCCAACATGGGGTGTCCAATATATCAGCCAAAAGTCCAATGTATGAGCCAAGAACACGTGTATTTTTCCCAGATGTGTGGAAACGATTGTGAAATTTTTTAAAAGACCATTTTTTGAAAACTTTTAACGGGAACATGGCCAAACTGGGCAACATTTTTTGTTGAGAATTGTTTAGGACTCTTCAAGCGAGTGTGTATTTTTTTTCAGAATTTTCGGATTTTTTGAAAAAATGGCCAAATTGAAAATGGCCAAAACGTGACCAAAAAATTCTGAAAAAATCAGGCGTGCTCTTTGGATGAATCTGAACACTTTTTGTTCTTTAAACTTTTGCCCCAAAGTTCTCCAGGTTTGAGTAAAAAAATTATGAAAGTTTCCCTGTCTAATATGTCTTTTAGTCGAGATATTGGACACCCCATGTTGGAATTAATTTTTTCTAAGTACATAACTTTTTCAGTACAACTCTCAAATGCACTTTTCCCATAGTCGGAAAAAATGATTTTTCGATCAGATTCGGCGTCATTTAAAGCCCACACGGAGAAGCGATAACGAAGTGGATGGTATTTTCCTTTACCTCTTGTCTAAGTTGCAACTTGTAAGCAAATAATCCGAGGTCTTTATGGCAATATTCTCAATACGTCAACTCTGTGACGAGTGACGAGTTGAGGTTCTTGGGTTTTCACGCACACTTTGGGCAACAGCAGAAATTCTCTCAGCTGTGCGCACCGGACGAGCACGTGGATGACTTCTGTTATCCATAAGCATGTCAGTTTCACGAACTTTCCTTAAGAACTTTCTTACACCAGGCGCTGACGGAGCTTCATTTCGACCAAAAATTGTTCTCAATTTCCTCACTGTTTCTGCAACACATCATTCACTTTGGAAATAATTTTTCAATATTTGCTAACGTTGTTCAAACGTAAAACGATCGATTTCTTACAGCGGAGGTTATACACCACATGTATATCAAATGTCAAGCGCGTCAGTGTCGGTAATGTAGAAATAACAGTTTAAAAAGAAACCAATATATGGCCCACCCTATATAGACACATCTAATTTTTAGTGTACAGTAAAGAGAAAGGGCTGCTCTTTCAGATATTGAAAGAAAACCTGTGGGTTGTCATTTAAAGAAACAAAATTTGTCTCCATAACAACCAAACTTCAAAAGACAAAATAATTTCATGTTGATATAAACATAGCAACTGAAGGGATGAAAAATTTTATTCATGACATTTTTTCGTATTTCATTAGTATTAGTAGTAGGTTATTAAAAATTTACAGGAATTATGCGTGAGTTTTTTGTCACGCTGTATACTTAACATGTACCTTTTTCAATATTATAAATATGTCAAACACGTATGTACATGTGTATGTATACAGCAAAGGAAATTAATTTATAACATCTTGAAATTTAGGTTATGTCATGAAACAATACAGTTTGGTATGAAACATGTATGTATGTGTAGCGTAACCTTGTCCATTACTGTATGTTGAATTACAAAACGATTTCTGTTATCTACGAAATACCAACTTGATTTATTTCACTTAAGTAGGTTACCCGTAATAGAATTCAAACACGAACGCTGAGTTTACTGAATAGTAAACATTTCACCGTGAAGAAATCGTTAGATATCAGAGTTAGGCTATGCAGTAGATTCATGAACAGTTTTCATCGTAATATTTTGGTCGTCACTGTCATATCATCACTACTCGAGTACAGGATTTATCATAGGATGTGAGTTTTTCTTAGAAACGGCTGAGAGAAATTGATTTTTGTGGAAGGTAAATCATTTTTTTCTTAGCTTCACTTCACTCAAAAATTAGGGAAAAAATAATAAATTAATAATAAAAAAAAATTAAAAAGAAGCTTTTATTTAAATGCTCTAAAAAAGAAGAAAAATAAACTTTAAATTGAATTGAATTTAATAAAATATATACATTTTTTTCTTAGATTTCCTTATGTTACATAATTATTATTATATTCTTGTTTATCTACACACGTAAATCTCGTGAGAAGCTTTTATATCATATAAATTGTGTAATGTAATAAATAGATGGGTTTGATTCAATTTAAAGTTTATTTTCTTCTTTTTTAGAGCATTTAAATAAAAGCTTGTTTTTAATTTTTTTTTATTATTAATTTATTTTTTATTTTTTTAGTTATCATCGTGTTTTTTGTATGTAAATGTTTCTCAACCTGTTCATACTATCCCTAACCTATACCAAGTTATAACTCTTTAAAATTGGTATGGTGGCCATCTTGTTTTTCGCCATTTTGAATTTTTTCACAACCGCTAGAATTTGCCTACGGTATAGGTTGATATTAGTTAAGTCACGACCCCGCTAAGTCTTACTGTTTAGCCGGGCAGTAGTACACCATCTTCTCGAAGGGTTGAACGCAGACGTCAGTTTATTCGTATTCTTCTTAGCAAACCCTTTCATTTGATGCCCACATTATGGGAGTACTTAAAAGAACTAGTCCGCCATCTTGGGCGGTCCGCCATATTGTATTTAGAGTGGTCATTTTATCTTTCGTATTCTTCTCAGCAAACCCTTTCATTTGATACCCATATCATGGGAGTGCACAAAAATTGACTAGTCCGCCACATTAGATTTAGAGTGTTCATTTTATTTTTCGTATTGTTACGAACGCTGGACCAGTCCCCCTGCCTGCTTCGATGATCCAGCCAACTGAACGTCGATGACGTACGCGGGCAGCGCCCGCGTCGAAAGATCGCGGCTTTTGCCCGATGGTTCGGGAATCGGCCCGGAAGCTTCGAGATATCTCCGCAAGGAGATATAACGCGGGGTTTCGACGCGGGACGGGGCAGTTCTATTTGAATATCGGCGCGGCTTACAACGCTCTAAATAAATTGTATAAAAATAAATTAGTGTAAATAAATAGTGTTAGTTTAAAAGTACGAGTTTAATTTTTCACACCTCACGAACCCGAAATAAATAAAACGTTACAGTATTCTTCTCAGCAAACCCTTTCATTTGATACCCATATCATGGGAGTGCCCAAAAAAATAACTAGTCCGCCATCTTAGACCGTCCGCCATTTTGAATTGATTCTTGAATTTGAATGACATAACTTAGTTAACCATGCATCGTCGTCCAAACTAAACATGTATGCAAAATTTCATCTCAATCGGTTGAGTATAACTATTTTAAAATTCAGTTGCAAGATTTGACCCGAACATACATACATACAAACAAACATTGCAAGTTAAATAAAAGCTTGTAAAAAATATGTCTTAACGACGCTAAGCGGCGCGACGCCTCAAACAATTTTTTTTTTCAGCAATATACGAGGTGTGTAAATTAAATAATGAGGTGATTTTCAATCTCGGGAAGAGAAAAAAGTCAAAAACTAAGTTTTCTAAACTAAAAAAGTCACAGACTAAAAATTCGTTTACTGAAATAGCTGTGTGACAAGGCGATGTTTCGTCTCACACGCATGACCCTTTTTCAAAGTTTTTCAAGAACCTTTCTGTAAAAGTGTTGATTTACTGTTTGGCCTGGAGGCACAAACTTTTTGTCGACAATTCCCTGGCTATCAAAAAAGCAAACCAGCATGCATTTGGTCTTCGACTGCTCATTCTTGCTTTTTTGGGTCTTAGAGATCTTTGAAGTGTGTCATTCCATGCTTTGGCGCTTGGTTCCTGGGTCGTACTCAAACGCCCAAGTCTCATGACCAGTAATGACACGTTCCATAAAATGGGGATCATTTTCAATCGATTCCAAAAGTCAAGACATCTTTCTCTCCTGATGTCCTTTTGTTCTTGCGAATGGTTTTTTGGAACCATTTCTGCGCATATTTTTCGTTAGTCAAAATCTGATGAACAGTGGTGTAATTCTAATTTAACTCTTCCCCGATTATTCTTGCTGTCTATCGACGATCTGAATGCACGAGATCCCGTATTCTATCGACATTTTCATCGGTTCTTGAAGATGAAGGCCTTCCGCTGCGTGGTTCAACTTCAATCGACTCTCTTCCTTCTGAGAATGCTTAAACGACCGAAAAACCTGGGCTCTTGAAAAAACACTGTCTCCGCAGGCATGTTGAAGTTTTGCAAAAGTATCCGTTGCACTGTGTCCAAGTCTGAAGCAAAACCTGATAGCACACCGTTGCTCAAAATTAATGTCACTCATTTTTAAAACGCACTAGAAAAATAAAACGGTATACGAAAACAGTCACAAAGAGCAAACAAATGACTCTAACAAGTTCAAACTTGTACTGAAGGTACATTACATGTTAACCTACCGCCCTTCCGAGTCCCGTCTCCGCAGTGTTAATAGATCGGGCGCTACATTGCCGGTCTCATTACATAATTTACACACCTCGTAGCTTTTTTTACTTTACCGTTATAAAGGTTTATTAATTATGAGTTATTTCTCTGTTTAACATTTTTTTGTGTCTTGAATATTTAAAAAGTTATGGTCGATTCATTATTGAGTGCCTTATCTGTTTTTCTCGTAAACTGCTAGCTAAATGAATATAATTTCTGTATAAGACTACATCAGTTTACTTGTTTTTACTAAAAATTAACACGGAAATAAAAGATATAGCTTAATGAGGCTAAGCTTTGCAACGCCTCACATTTTTTAACAATTTACCTACCTGTTTTTATGACTTGGTAAAAATATATTTGATTTTTGCGTGTATTTTGTATCAATATTTGCATTTTTTCATTATTTCAAAGATTATGGTCTATTTCGTCGTTGAATTCGTCTATAGTAAATATTGCAACATTTAATATTGAATATTTCTGACGCTATTACTCGTTCAACATATATGTACATAAGTAAATGTGTTTTCATTTACCACAAAAAACTTAGACTTTAATAACTGAAATATGTTATAATCTATAAAAAAAAAAACGGCGCGTTTTATGAGCGTTATACTCTGTGTTTCGTGATAGGGTAGCAATAAAATATGTAGGCGGGACGCCCCGCCCATAAATTATAATGCGCACGTGTTAATTGAATTATTATGTCGTTATTGGTCTACGGAAAATAAGCACTTGAGTATTCCTGTGCGTACGCAGTATCCCGATAAGTTAAATGTTTGGGTTCGTATTTTAGGCGATTCCATCGCTGGGCCATTTTTTATAAACGGTTCCTTAAATGCCAACAAATATTTAACAAATAAAACAAACTGTTTACGGACATGAACATGAAAGACCACGAAATTTAAATGATTTACGGGCCCGAATTGTACAAGTCCTAAATAATATTTCCCCTGAACTGTTAGTTCAGAACGCGTAGAAGTTAGAACGCGTAAGAACTGAGTTTTACGATAGACTAGGTTTTTGCGAAGCACAAAGGGGCGACATTTTTGAACCACTTATTCAATGGGCATTTTTTTCTTTCTTTCGTCTTATAACCGGGTTGATTTATATTTTTATTTTTTTATTTTTTATAGAACTTCAATTTTATTTTCCTGCAGACCGGTTAGTTAAGGAATACAAAAATTTGAAAATAAATACAATTATGTTCGTACATTTCTTTTAAGTGTATGGGGTAATTGTAAAAGTCATAATTATGTAAGAATTTCGTTTCATACAGCTAAGTCGATGTACACATCCATAGCTGCGAAAAAGTAGTGAGTTCCACTCAAATTCGGCGATAGGCGTGTAGGTAATACCCCTCTCCACTTTATATTACGCGCAGGTCTCATACGTTTCTAATACGTGCACAAGCGTGAAACAATGTGGCATCTAACTGTATTTGTCTGTCCTTACTGGTGTCTTTTTTACTTATTCTCTTCTACATATGTATCGCTAATATGTAAAGGTGCAATTTCCTAGGGTGTATATTACACTGATGAGAATTATAAAGTTCGAAATCAGGAGCTGTGATTTCTTACGACAAATAAATATGAACGGAAATCATTCTCATTATAATTAATTATGTAAAACAAAGGTATTTTTTCTAAACAACTTTTTTTTGTTACAGATTAAACCGAATTTCCGGTTCTTCTATCGCATCTTCACCCCCATGAAGATCCGATCCACGAAAACCGTCTATTATCTCCAAACTACCCTCTCCTTTCCAGTACTCTCCTCGTTCCAAATTTCCAGTACCTAAATTACGAAAAACTTTCCCTCTTATAATTCTTCGGAAAATTACCTACAGTCTACTGTTTGCTAGAAGTCTGATAATTCTTGTACTACGGTATTTATTTATTTATTTATTTATTTATTGCTTCTGATTGTGTGAAAACATGTCGCTAAAAAAGTAAAACTGCAGTGTTTTCAAAAAAGCATGAATCACTCCGAAATTATTAAATCATTTTCAAAGTTCATAGACTTATAGCCTAGGAAAGCCAGCCAAAATAGGTCCAATTTTTTCAAAAATTCCTCAAGCGTTAAAAAAAAATTGATAATTAGGTAAAAAAATAGTGCAATTTGAGTGCACTAGTTTTGGATCAAATCCGTTTGTAGGAGCATAACCAAAAAAATTCATAAACGTGTAAAAAACCCGTTTTTTTCATTTTTTAGGTACCAGAAAAAACAAAAAATAGCACGTTATAGCGCTTAAAAAGGCGAAGAAAATCGGTTTTTAAAAAATTTAAATCGGTTCAAAACTTTTTTGCAAAAAAAATAAAAACCTTCGAAAATTGCCCTTTTTCTTACTATCTAATTACTCGGCCTACGAAAGTCGTAGGGACTTCCTCGAGTGACCAAATTGTAGCTCTTTTCGGCGGCTACTTAAAAAATACAGTAAACATTATATCAAAAAATATTTATAAATGTTGGCGCAATTCAAAAAATGTAAAAAAAAATTGTCAAATTTGAGGATGTATCTCAAAAACGACATTGAAAACCGGGCTGTTTTGCGTTTCGGGCGCTCGGCCGCTCGAGCGAAGGGGAAAGGCCGCATGGTGGGGGAACTCTCGACTGTTTGGCGCGACTGCTTTCGTGCGCTCGAATTGAGACAGTTCCCCCCACAATGCGGTCTTTCCCATTCGCTCGAGCGCCCGCAACGCAAAACAGCCCGGTTTTCAATGTCGTTTTTGATACTTCCTCAAATACTTCCTCAAATTTGACAAACTTGGTCCATTCTGTGATTGTAGAGCACCTCTTCGCGAACCAAACGCACTTTGAAAAATTACCGTAGGACTGTTATTGACAATTTCCGGGCCATTTTTTGAAAACACCTTTTTTTTACATTTTTTTTTGAATTGCGCTAAAATTTATAAACATTTTTTTGATAAAATTTTTACTGTAATTAGCCGCCAAAAAGAGCTACAATTGGTCTCCGCGGAAGTTCCTACGACTTTCGTAGGCCGAGTAATTAGATAGTAAAAAAAAGGGCAATTTTCGAAGGTTTTTTTTTTTTTGCAAAAAATTGTGAACCGATTTTAATTTTTAAAAAACTGATTCTCTTCGTCTTTTTAAGCGCTCTAGCGTGCTATTTTTTGTTTTTCTGAAATAATTTTTTTTGGTATTTAAAAAGTAAAAAAAACTGTTTTTCACACGTTTATGAATTTTTTGGTTATATTCCTACAAACCGATTTGATCCAAAACTAGTGCACTCTAATTGCACTATTTTTTACATAATTACCAATTTTTTTAACGCTTGATAAATTTTTTTGAAAAAAATTTAATTTACAAGCTCGGGACATCCAAGGATTTTTTGAGTTTTGATAATATTTTTGGTTCAACGTAGAAATTGTTCATATCTATATTTTTTTTTTTTACAAAATGACTAAGTTAGACAGATGCTCTAAGGATATCCCTTTTAATATGAGTCCAAAATCTTTGAAAATGATTCAACATTTTCGGGGATATTAAGGATTTTTGGAAAACATCGCAATTTTACTTTTTTTAACGATAACTTCACACAATCGACATATCACTTTTAACCTATTAGACGCAGAATTTCAGGAGCTGTAATCCTGTCAGATGCAAAAAAGAAACGTTTTATTACAAAAATTAACAGAATTGCCTTCAACAAGTTTCTTCATCCTTCAAAAAGTGGATGTATGATGACTGATATATTTCGTTGCTGACTCTATCTAGAGCCTGGAGTGGGTACTGGAACCTTCGGCGTAGAAACAAAAGTAGTTTTAATCTTCTCCTGAGGATGCCAACTTATTTGGCGAAACGCATAGTAGTTCGGTGTTTTTTTTTACTCTGTCTAGGTATTTATAAACTAATACTTACACATTACAATTTATTTTCATTAGTTAACGCCTCCACTTCCCAATTTGCCTTCAAAGTTGCAACAATGAAGTGATGCAAATTTCTTATTAGAACCTCTTATCATTGCAAACGGTGAAAGTTCATCTAAATCAAAAGTAATCAGACTTTTTTATTAGAATTCCCATTACTCGTAATTAACGCTAACTGCGTTGTTCTGTTAACCTCTCATTTGGAAGACGTAAAAACCATAAAATAAAATTTCACTAGAAATTGTGTACAAACAAGCATTATCTCGAGCATGTTTAGTTTAGATTAGGCTTACGAAATAGCTGCAGTTTGATAATTATTATTGTGTGAAAGCGAACATTCTTATGAAACGAGATACATTCCTCGTTCTTCGTCATCAGCCGCCAAAAGCCACAGATCCGGATTTCGATCATATTAGGTCTCATGATTGTGATATATCCGACGGCGATTGACGAAGAGTGAGTGTGTCGATTGTATCTGTCTGACCAGGAGAGCATACGGGGACGTAACATAAAAATATACAAGGCATTATATAAAAATAATTATTAAAAAAATAACTCTAAAATTTTTCATTTTTTGAAAATGCGATATTCTTTTTGTTTTTTTTTTCAATGGCGTGCAGACTACCAAAAAAATATAGACTATACAAAATAAAAACCGATCACGTCACGTGGTCAAACATGCGTTTAAGTTTTATAGCACACTGATGCCCGATTGTTATAAAATTATCCAATATTCAGAAATAATTTTAACTAGAGTATGGATAGATTCTTTTGTGTTTGTGTATTGTTAAATAACTTATTTTTTTCGATATTAAAAAGAGAAGTACTTTTAAAAATCGTATATTTTAAAAAAAAGGTGCATAAATATACAAGTACAAAAAAAAGCAGGAAAAAATCAGTAGTGAAATTAATAAAGATGTGTTTTTTAATGGGAGAAAAAATTAGTAGAATTTCAGCACACGGACACAAATACCATTCGGTTACAAAAAAATGCAGTGTAGTTTTTTGTACATAAATTCCAATTATTATAAATGTTACGAATAGCACTTGTACCCAATACTAGTGTATTTATAAACCTTTTAGTAGGATTATACAGCGCGCTGCGAGCGTGTCGTGACAAGTTTGAACAGAACTGTGTCTGGTGATACTTTCCCCCACTCTGAGCTCGCTGGACAAGTCAGTGGGTCGTTCAGTTTGACTGTAGCAGTCGTTTGAATTAGTCTACGCATCAGTGACGCGTCGAAAAAATGTTAAGTGTTCAGATGAAGCAACGGGTTAATCTCAAGTTTCTTATTAAACTGAGGAAAACTTTTACAGAAGCTTATGCAATGTTAAAAGAAGTGTACGGGAATGAATGTTTTATCGGTTTAAAGAGGGATGTGAAACGACCGAAGCCGATCCGCGCCCCGGATTACCCTCAACGTAAAAAAACGGACGAAAACATTGAAAAAATTGGTAAATTAATCCGCGAAGATCGTCGTCTAAGCATCCGAGGGCTTGCTGAAATAACAGGAATCGACAAAGAATGTGTTCGCCAGATTTTGCATTAATCGTTGCATGAAACATGCGCAAAGTTTGCGCAAACATGGTGCCAAAACTCCTCACTCCCGAGCAAAAGGAATCAAGACTGAACATTTGCGCTGACATTCTAAACAACATTGACACTGATCAAGGCTTCTTAGACACGGTGATTACTTGTGATGAATTGTGTAAATGTTCAGATAAGCCACTTTTGCAATTTTATTCCTTTTTCATATATGTATTATTTTATTATGCTACTGTCTACCTGTGAATTTATTTTTATGTACATTTTATATGCCATGACATGGTATCTATTATGTTTTTCTGTGTTTCGTATTTGTATATATTTCGTGTGTTTATTAGAAATAGAGCTTTTTTCCTGTTAAATCTTCGGAGTCTTATTCGCCCTATTCCTGAAATTTTAAATCATGTCAAAGATATTACAGTCAGATACCCGGAAAACAGTAACATACACCATGTTTGACTAAAAATCGTGCGCAAAGTAGTATTAGTCCCACAAGTTAACGGGAAAAGGAAGCGAATAGGGGTGCTGGGTGGGTAAAATAACGCGTAAATAGTGATTTTTTCAAGGCAAAGGTATTTTATTTTTTTTATTATTAAATCTCCATATCCATATCCAAAATAGGTCATGTGACATAAAGGTCATTCAGGCCATCAAGATCATAATTGTCATAAAGGTGGTTATACAGGTCGTTAAGTTGATTTAAATGACTGATACCATATAGGTTATAATGATCATTTGTGTCATAAAGGTCATATGAGTCACAAAGGTCATAACTATCATATTGATCATAGCTCGTATTGGCCATAAAGGTCATACAAGATCATATATGTCATATAAAGATCATATCCAAATATAGGGTGGGCCATCAGATGGGTTCTTTTTAAAATTGCTATTAAAAGTAGGTACATCGTTGAATATTTTTAAACGATTGTTGCTTTATTGAAGAAAGTATGCCTTCCCATTATTTATGAAAAAACAATTTCAGTTAAATGACCGCCGCGGCTGGCTCGGCAGTAGTTCATTCTTTTCACCCAATTTTGCAGTACATTTTCGATTATTTGTGGCTCTATTGCACGAATAACTCGATTGATGTTTTCCTTCAGTGCGTCAATTGTTTGTGGATCGTTGGAGTAACAACGGCTCTTAACATGTCCCCATAGAAAATAGACCAACGGTGTTAAATCGCAGCTACGCGATGGCCAATTAATGTCTCCAAAATGGCTGATAACACGGTTACCGAATTTAGTGTGCAAAAGATCGATTGTTTCACGGCTTGTGTGACATGTTGCTCCATCCTGCTGGAACCAAAGCTCGTTCAAGTCCAAATCGTCCAATCGCGGCCACAAAAATCAGTTAACATGTCTCTGTAACGCATTCCATTTACTGTAACGCTGTTACCATTTTCATTTTGAAATAATTATGGACCAATGATGCCACCACTCCAAAACCCACACCAAACAGCCACTCTTGCAGGATGCATTGGCTTCTCTATGAGTACGTGTGGATTTTCGGAACCCCAAATCCTACAGTTCTGTTTATTAACATGTCTTCCAAGATGAAAATGAGCTTCGTCCGAAAAAATGATTTTTCGATTGAAATCGGCGTCATTTTCAAACTCATTTAAAGCCCACACGGAGAAGCGATAACGAAGTGGATGATCATTTTCCTTTACCTCTTGAGTAAGTTGCAACTCGTCAGCAAATAATCCGAGGTCTGTATGCAATATTCTCCTCAGAGAAGTGCGACTGACATTAAGTTGTTGTGCTCTGTGAAGAGGTTTTTGGGTTTTCACGCACACTTTGGGCAACAGCAGTAATTTTTTCAGCTGTGCGCACTGGACGAGCACGTGGATGACTTCTGTTATCCATAAGCATGCCAGTTTCACGAACTTTCCTTAAGAACTTTCTTACACCAGGCGCTAACAGAGCTTCATTTCGACCAAAAATTGTTCTCAATTTTCTTACTGTTTCTGCAACACAGCATTTACTTTGGAAATAATTTTTCAAGCGCGTCAGTGTCGGCAATGTAGATATAACACTCAGTTTAAAAAGAAACCAATAGATGGCCCACCCTTTACATAATACTATACTTTTAAGGCTATAACCCGATTGTTTCGGCTTTAGAAAAAAACTCTCATTTAATAAAAATTAATTCTTCACATGATCAGGCAGATCACTCTAGTGACCCGTAAAGTGCTGCCCTCTGGATGGGACAGAGGCAGAGTTAATCACTATGAGTCGTGATATAGACAATATATATACCGAAAGGAAGTAAAGCAGAGAAGACGTTGTGATAGCGGAGTGATTGTTCCCGTGTGCGCTTACATTTGTTATTTTTGAAAACTTCTACAATCGTTACGCCGGCCGGCCGACACCCAGGACGCCTTCTGGACAAGGTAAGCTACTGTGTTCTGCCGATCACCGGTTATGGCATTTTTTTTGCTTTTTAATCTAGTGTTTCTATTTATGTATTTTACATGGATCATAAATCACGAAACACCGATGTTTTTAGCGGCTTAGTCTAATAACTGTGGGAAAATTGGATTGTGCTGAAGCCAAAACATGGTACAAATACGTTTTGGAATACGTTACGTTAGTCAAGAATTTGGGCAGTCCTTCTCGAGCAGTCTATAGTTCCTGGGTGACCGCATCAGTTACCTATTTGACAGCCGGTAAAATCCGTTGTGTTCATTAGAATGCAGGATTCGAAGCAAACACATACTGTGGTTCATTGAATCACACACGTTACTTAACCAACGTATGCAGCCATTTCTATTATTTATCGTTGCCTCGTCATAACGATGATACATCGTGGTGAATTTTTAAATATAAATTAGACTGAGTTTCTGTAGAAAAATGTTGACCAGAACGTGACAATTCACATCAAGTTTTGTATTACCTCGCCTTTATACATATGTAGCTGACACTAAATGATGGATAAAGTAACTCAGTTATTGTTCGTTTTTAGCAATAACAATTTATTTTCCGTATTTTCAGCTTCTGCTTCCGTATTTTCAGCACAGTTACTTAGTAAATTTTTACTGTTCTTGTTTTTTTTTTTAAATTTTATTTCTTACGATAAATGGACCAAAAATGTTTTGAGACATCGAGAATTCGAGTTTAAGTTGAAGTTAGTTTTTTCCGGCTAGAACCGCATCCTGGACTACTGTGTGTCGTCGAAATGAACAGGTGGGGTGAACCCAGGGGCGTAGCTACCGCCATATCAGCCGTATCAATGATACGGGGCCCCAGAGCTACAGGGGCCCCGACGTGTGTAAGGAAAAATTTGTAAAATGTTATTAGTGGCGGCTCGTGACTTTTTTTTCTGGGGAGGCAAACATTTTTTTGTAAAAAAATTTTCGTTCCCTATTTTTGTTCCTACTCTAATTTTATGTTCCCTGTTTTTGTGATGGTAAACATTGTTAGTAATATGCCGCATAGTTAGCAGAAGGACCTCTACTTGGTCAATTAAATATATTAAGTACATTTGTCTAACATAATGTACCTAATATATTTTATTGATTCAGCGAAACCATCGGGAAAGTGTAGAGTTTCCGTCAAATTATTTTACAATTAAAAGATGCAGTGAAATAAAATACGGATTTTTGCCAGGACTGCGTCAATTTAGATTTGACGGGCTGAATTGATCACATTCATAATATTTTGTTTGCCTAAAAGATGTAATTTACAAACACAACTAATATGTTCCTGGCTTTTTGAACGTGTCAACTGAACGAGATAAAGTTTTAAGATTTTATCAAATCCAGACTTTGTCCAAGCATCTTCTCCACGATTTGAAAATAATACACACGGCAAACACAATAATTTATTTAAAGTTAAAGAACCACTTAGCCATTTGCATATATCATAGCACGTATTAACAAAACTACGAGTCGACTTACCCTGATTAATTAAAGTTTTACTTAGATCTGGCAGTGGTACTTTTAAATCTTTAACAAATAATTTATCCTCATAAGACAGGCGACTAAATTTGTACTTTATATGATACTCAACAGTATCATTGCAGGTTCGAATATTTACTTGAGTGTCATGACAACTCGTATTGTTATTTTTATGAAACAAACTGCTACACTCGCCAGTTACCTCCATTATGATTTTGTATAATAATTAAATAAGGCGTTCAAATAATGACTTACGTAAGTAATATGGTACACTTTCAATAATTATTACCCTCCAATACCACTCAAAACACTCAAAAAACCCGGCAAGAATAACGGCACTTTTCAACGAAAATTTCCAAAACGCAGAACAATAAACTATATTAAATTTTATAGGTTAGGTTGTTAGGTTCATGAAATCAAATAACTCGTTTTCTACGCTGTCACGTGTGAGAGTTGGGAGGTGGGTCTGTTTGCCACCACTATAAGTTTTTTAAATGATCTTTACTTCCATTGGAGTTAAGGGTTAAATTTGTTATGAACGCAGGTTATTGCAAAGCGCGAAGCCGTATAAATGCAATATGAAAACATCATCGGAGGCTTGCCACCACGGCCATAGACTAAGCGCTGGGTCGTTTATGAGGGCTAATATGTTGCAAATAATAGTGCAGGAACTCCTTTGACACATGTTTATTAATATTGTTATTTTTAGAAATTATTTTTTTTACCCGATATATGAATTTAAAAATGAAAGGTAATTAAAGTATTATAGGTAGGTAGGTTTATATAAAAAACTTATTTGTAATTTTCACAGGGGAGGCATTGCCTCCTCTGCCTCCTCTGACGAGCCGCCACTGAATGTTATGCACTACTGCAACAGCTGAAAAAAGCCTTTAAGTTCAAATTAATTAAAAAATATCTTAGAATTGCTATAGAACCAGAACTACTATCGTAATTATCAATACTGTCCATAGAAATAGAAAATATGTTATTATAGTTTTATTATAAGTTTGCAGAAAAAAAGGCAAGAAAAGTGTCTCTTTGCAAAAAGTATTTAACTAACTTGAATCCTAGGATTCCATTTCCTAAGATCATTGTTTTTAATCGGGCCCATTTAGGACTAGCTACGCCACTGGATGAACTTAATGTTTTCCGAATAGATAGTATCTACTCGTTGGCAGATGCCATTCCAGTTACCATGGAGCCGTGGACTACAGCTCATCGCGTGTGATAACACCTTCATTGAAACGGGCCGTTCTGTGATTCAAACACAGCGACGGTTTGGATTTCATTAGCCGAAATTTTATTATTGACCCATACTTTTTTCGTGAAAACGGACGCACGGTTACTGTAAAAACAGAGCGCTACCTAGCGATGTTACATGTTTTTTTTCTGCCGCAATTGAGAAGACAACGCATTAACCTCATTACTGTTTGGTTTCAACAAGATGGAGCAGCTTGCCATACATCCAGAGCAGCAATGGATTTTTTAAGGGAACATTTCCCAGGACGTTTGATTTCGTTGCGTGATGTGGAGTGGCCTCCTCGGTCCCCAGACCTATCACCTTGTGACTATTTTTTATGGGGCTACCTTAAATCTCGAGTATACATAGACAAACCACGAACACTTGAAGCCCTTTCAGAAACAATTACCCGAGAAACTCGAAGGGTTCCACCTGAGATGCTTCAAAGGAGTATGTACAATTTCTCGTGCCCTCTATAGGAGTGCCTATACAAAAACGTACACCACCTAACTGACGTAATTTTTCGCTCCTGATTACTTTTTTCTTATTTCCCTCTAGGCATCGTTTAATGGCAACATTTCAGCTATGTATTAAAAAAAATAAAATCTGAATTTGGTTGGAATATAAAAGTGTGACAGTCTTCTAAAAATTTCACACCTCCCTACCGGACCTTGTACATAAAAGTTATAAAATAAATCCAAGCAAACACATTTTACATAGCCTTTCATTTTTTTGTTCCACAGTATTCCGTGTAAGTTTCTTACGTTTTATGGGTTTTCTTTCATGTGCGGGTATTAAAAATTAAGCGTTTACTACCAAACAAACAAGCAGCTATACATCCACTAAATTAACGTTTTACTGGGTTTATTTAACGTAACTTGACAGTTAAAAATAATTTACTACCGTTCTATATTGCCATAAAAGGTATACACCATATATTTTGTTTGTTATATATGTGAATATTTACTGTGTACTTTGTTTGCATAATTGGCTATAAATATAGTTATTTAGAATTCCTTTTCTCTGCCTGAAATATGGGAAAATTGACCAACGGCAAAAGGAGACATGTGGTCTGAATTTAATCAACTATCGCTAGCAATACCTGTACAGTGTGGCAAAACCAAACATACGAAGTGTGGCTATTAAATAACCGAACTGCTGTCATAACAGCTTTTTATCGTTACCAATTACAGTAGCAACGTTTTCGTCTTCAATGTACTCCCCTTGGCGATCTCTACACCGCTCCAAACGACTTTTCTATTGTTGAAAGCAGTGCTGAAGTCCGCTTCTGTCAGCTGGTTCAGAACCTCCGTCGCTTTTGCTTTAACCACTTCCACACTTTCGAATCTCGTCCCCTTCGGCGCCGATTTGACCTTGGGAAATAAAAAAAGTTACAGGGGGCAAGGTCGGGCAAGTATGGTGGATGTTCCAACACAGTAATGCCGTATTTTGCGAAAAACGCCTTCACAGACAAAGCAGAATGGGCCGGTGCATTGTCTTGGTGAATCTTCCATGATTTTGTCTTCCACAAATCGGGTCTTCGTCTTCTAACACGCTCACGAAGGGTCGTCAGAACCTCCATGTTGATTGACCGTCTGACCCTCGTGGACCCAGTGAACGTAAACAATGCCTCGAATGTCAAAAAAGACGATCATCATCGCTTTGAATTTGGATTTGCTCATCCTGGTTTTTTTTGCCTTGGCGAGTTCGGGCTCTTCCAATGCATGGATTGGCGCTTTGTTTCGGGGTTGTGAGTAAAAAACCACGATTCATCACAAGTAATCACCGTGTCTAACAAGCCTAGATCAGTGTCAATGTTGTTTAGAATGTCAGCTCAAATGTTCATTCTTGATTTCTTTTGCTCGTGAGTGAGGAGTTTTTGACGCCATTTTTGTGCAAACTTTGCGCATGTTGAACGAGTCATGCAAAATCTGGCGAAGACATTCTTTGTCGATTCCTGTTACCATTCAAAAAAATTTATGCGGGATCAACATTCATTCCCGTACGCTTCTTTTAACATTGCATAAGCTTTTGCAAAAGTTTTCCCCAGTTTTACAAGAAACTTGAGGTTAACCCGTTCCTCCATCTGAACACTTAACATTTCTTCGACGCGTCATTGGTGCGTAGACTAATTAAAACGACTGCTACAGTAAAACTGAGCGACTCACTAGCTTGTCCAGCGAGCCCAGGGGTGGGAAAGTATCACCAGACACAGTTCTGTTCAAACTTGTCGCGACATGCTCGCAGCGCACTGATAGCAGCATCAGTTCGGTTATTTAATGGCCATACCTCGCAATGCCTGTAACTTTTAAATAACCTTCATTCTATAAATTAAAAAAAAAGCTTTTTCTCTCTACTGTACACTAAAATCATGATATTTTTACATAAACACATTTTCGCAAAAAAACACGCTTAACTCTGGAATGGAAGTGTGAGTCATACTGACTAGTTTGCAAAATGAAAGCTGTGTCATATGGGTTGTGGTGGTGTCCCCTCCGCCACTTCCATCTATGTTTCACCCTGGCAGCATTATTTTGTTTACTATATCACATTCCAAAAAAATCTAATATTAACAATTTATTGTGGAAAAATCAATCAAAAATCAATCAATTTTTGATCAGGAAATATTTATGCTTATTTCAGTGATAAGTCAAATTGACTCATGACACGACCATTATTTACTTAATTTTTATTAAAAGAATGGCCCATATTTCATTTGAAATTTTCTGTTTCTGTTATCTGGTCGATTGATATAAACTTTTCCATTTTAAATACCGCCACAGAAAAAAATTAAAAGTATTTAGATCCGGGGAGCGCGCCGGCCATTCTATTGTACCTCTTCTGCCAATCCAGCGTTCTGGAAATTGTACAGTTAAATACTCCCTGATATTTGCCGCAAAATGTGGTGAGGCCCCATCCTGTTGTGACCAGTTGTTGCTTAATAACATTATTTTCACCCGGAAACAACAGCGTCCAACCATGTGTTTCAGCATATTTTTCAGAAATTTAAATTTTCGTCTATGAAGAAAAGTCCAACAATACGTCGTCCAACAATGCCTGCCTAAAACATTAACTTTTTGAGTATTTTGTATGTGCGCTTCTGACCAATGAGGGTTCTGACTTAATATTATTGCACCTTTCCATCATGCCCTCACAAAAGTCAGCCCTTCTACCGAAGTCATCTTCGTTTAACACGTGAACAAGTTTTAGTTTGTATGGACGTAAGTTTTCTCGTTTAAATTCATTTTTTCTACAACCATTTTATAATTTTCAAAGTATATGTCTTCTGCATGTTTCATAATAAGATTCATTATACTACAAATTTCCATTATGATACAGATTTCACAGTCAATCAAATTCCAAGGTTTTTTCAATCAAGTAGCCTTTTGCGTAAATGCGAAAATTGGTGATTTGACTTTGGTAGCTGTTGTTTACGAAAGTTCGTTTGTTTATAGCAACTTTTAAGAATATTTAAATCAAAAACCATGTCCGATTACAACATAAGTGATAGTGAAGAATTATCTTCCACTCCTCCAGATAATCGAGAAAAGACGACAAATACAATCGAGGATATATTACCAGAGAAATAAAAAAAAACCTATGAAAAATTAGGTTGACAGTTTATGGACCGGAGAAACACAAATAATGTTACCTCGTTTTGAGAGAATATTTCAATTGCTTATTTTCAAGAACTTGCTGAAAAAATTAAATCATCAACATTATGGACACATTATCCTATTATAAAAACGTTATTAAACATTAAATATAGCATTGACATATTATCTAAATATAAGAAGTTACATACTTTTTTAAAGAGTAAATCGGAAAGATTTATAGGAAAGAAATCCAGAAATCCGTTTTCTCCAGAAGAAATCAGAACTTTCATAGACAAAGCACCAGATAATCAGTTCCTTTAATATTATGTTAGTATGTCCCATTACGGCTTAGAGCGTCCACGTGTTGCATTTTTTTGTCCTGGTCGATGTTTGATTTCAAAGTCGAAATCTTGTATGACAAGCCACCAGCACGCAAAAATGTATGTCCGTCAAATAAATGCGAAATCTTTTTATTGATTCCACTATCGCTAAAGTCTCCAGTTTATACGAATGATTAATTGTTTCATCATTGCTGGTCATGCGACTATAATACATGACCAGTGTAACGCAATCTCTATATTTCTGAAGCAAAATACTGGCAATACCCTTACTACAGGCATCGGTGTGCAATTCAGTCTCAAGATTAGGATCATATACACTAACAATAAGTAACGGTCTAGAGGTTAATTGGTTTTTAATTTTATTAAATACATTGTTCTGCTCTGAAGATCATTTCCAGGGGATATTCTTTTTAAAAAAAAAAGATTAGTTAAAGGTGCTACAATAATTGCATAATTTTAATAAACTTCCTAAAGTAAGAACTCAGACAGAATTTTTAGTTGATCCAAGATCACATTGCTACCCTGTACACTCATAATGACATTTTTATGATTCATAATTGGCTGACCAATTATCACCTCGACATCACCAATACTAGCTTCCACAAAATACAATTGTGATTTTATTGAAAAATTAGTAAAGCCAAAATCTATGGTTCCCATTCCCTTGGGGAAAATTATATGATTTCCAAAGCCCTTCACTATCAGATCAGAAGGCTGTAACTTAACATTTAATTTATTTATTAAAGTATAGTTAGCCATATTAATTTGACTTCCTGTGCCTAAATATCCCTTAAACAAAATGTTATTTAATTGACATCAATAATATAACTATTATTTATAGGTACTTGCCTCTGTAATAGTTGTACTTTCGCCGGATTCAGGTACCAGCACTCCTTCCTAATACATATGTCTCCTCTTTTACAGTGGCTGCACTCTGGGTTTCGGTTTGTAGCCTGAAGGTCCTGGAGTGGCAGCCTTGGCGCCTTTTATTGTTATAATTTCTTCTATCCTACATTTCTTCGCTGCCTTTCTGGAATCATTTGCGGCGAATGGCTCCTCGTCTTCCACAACAGAAGAAATTCGTTCTGTTTGATGTTTTGAATGTTGTCTCCTTTTTTGCCTTAAATCTTCAATGCCACTATACTTACTGTCACTAGTACTGTTTTCCATTTTATTGCACGTCAAGAAAAGAAGATTTATATAGGTCTATCCCGCTTCTAAATAGTTACGACTAAAGGAGGATACGAATTTATACCTCAAAATGCTATATTTTACAGATTCACTTCACAAAAGTTTTTTTTTATTATATAGAGACATCCAAAAAAAAAACGTCATCAACTCTGGCTATGAACGAGAGAGATAGAAATAGCGGTCAAGTCTTAGCTTTTCGGTTATGTCAAACTTTTGACAATTGACAGTCACAATTTGTAAAATAAACAATGGCTGTCTTATGATGTGACAGTCTTGACAAGTAAATAAGGTTATAAATTCGATTAAGAATAGAAATACGTCTTTTTTTCTCGGCCAACTTTGATGACGTTTTTTTTGGATGTCTCTATATATTTGTTGTTTTATAATTAATGTAACCATGTCAACCAAAAACAAAACCAATTAACTAAATAGCTTATTCCAGTTTATGTATCCATTCATAGTAGTTATAGTTACAGTATGTATAATACAGCCAACAGGCAAAAATGACTAGGAACGGCCCTGGTTGACATTAAGGGTGTGCCATCCCGTCTATGAATATATTCACACTTATTGATCTGTTTTTCTATTCTTTCAGAGATGGGCGTGGTCGCTAGTCTAATATAATTCACTTACAAAAGCTGTTAACTACACGCCAGTACCCAAAGATTGAATAAGTAGGAGTTATTGGTCACGTCACTTTTAACCCCATTTGTAAGAAGAAACCCGTAATGAAATTCGACCTTGTACACTAATTTCATGGCGTTAATTAAACCTTGTGTAATCCCCAAGTTAATTTACTTTAATCTATTCACCTATCTTTTGACATTCTAAGGCAACGGTAGAGTGTACACAGAGAAGAGTTTCTTGAAATACATAAGAATCGCCGTTGCTTTGGAGTTTGTTCCACTGAATTAAAAAAAAAAACATATTGAACTTACTAAAAATCAATTTGCCACGTTACATTTGAACAATTTTTACAGGGCGAATGTAGATAATAAAAAATACGTGGAGGTAGAACACGCCTTTATTACCTTTATGACTAATATGACCTGTATGGCCTTTATGACCCATTTATAAAATCTGCCATATACGAGGTGTAGTTATTAAATAACCAAACTGCTGTCATAACACTTTTTTATTCATTACACAGGCCCACAAAAAAAAGTGCCTGGTTCTGGGATGGAGACTTAACTTTATCTTATGTATTTTGTGCCGCTGAATCCGAATTCATCATAAAAAAATAGGGATTCCGCGGCTAATTTTGAAGATAACCTCAAAAAACTGTTGAAAACGACGTGTTTCGGTTGTAAAAGCTTGAGAAGATCAAAAAAATGCTCACAAATATAAAGTATCTGGTTCTGGGATGGAGACTAACTTTTTCTTATGTATTTTGTGCCGCTGAATCCGAATTCGTCATAAAAAATAGGGGTTCCGCAGCTAATTTTGAAGATAACCTCAAAAAACTGTCGAAAACGACTTGTTTCGGTTGTAAAAGCTTGAGAAAACCAAAAAAACGCCCACAAAAAAAAGTATCTGGTTCTGGGATGAAGACTAACTTTTTCTTATGTATTTCGTGCCGCTGAATTCGAATTCGTCATAAAAAATAGGGGTTCCGCGGCTAATTTTGGAGATAACCTCAATAAACTGTCGAAAACGACTTGTTTCGGTTGTAAAAGCTTGAGAAAACCAAAAAAACGCCCACAAAAAAAAGTATCTGGTTCTGGGATGAAGACTAACTTTTTCTTATGTATTTTGTGCCGCTGAATCCGAATTCGTCATAAAAAATAGGGGTTCCGCGGCTAATTTTGGAGATAACCTCAAAAAACTGTCGAAAACGACGTGTTTTTGGTGGTAAAAGCTTGAGAAGAACAAAAAAATATTTGCTTCACATCAAAAACACTTTCTACGTATTTTGGCCTGCTGAATCCGAATTTGCTATGAAAAAAAGAGGTTTGACCAACGGATTTTGGAGGTAACCTCAAAAAACTGCTGAAAACGACGTGTTTTTAAATTAAAAGCTTGAAAGAAATGGGAATATGATTCGCGTCAAATATAAAATACCGTATTCCTATGTATCTTAGTTTCTTAAACCCGAATGTTATGAAAAATCAATTTCAAAGATCATCCTCAAGAAGATGTAAAAATTGCGTTTTTAACGGTAAAATCTTGAATAACGTGGATTGAATCAGTCTAAAATCAAGACTAAGTGGAAATTCTTTAGTGATCACATTAACATACTTGCATTTGACTTTCTGGAATTCAGACTACGAAAATAACTTGAAACGACAGCAAGCTGAAGACAAATCTGAAGATACAGAAATACATAAGAAAAAGTTAGTCTCCATCCCAGAACCAGATACTCTTTTTTGTGGGCATTTTTTTTGGTCTTCTCAAACTTTTACAACCGAAACACGTCGTTTTCGACAGTGTTTTTAGATTAACTTCAAAATTAGCTGCGTAACCCCTATTTTTTATGATGAATTCGGATTCAGCGGCATAAAATACATAAGAAAAAGTTAGTCTCCATCCCAGAACCAGTCGATAGATTTTTTGTGGGCCTGTGTTATCAATTACAGTAGCAACTTTTTCACTTTCAATGTACTCCCCCTTGGCGATCTCTACACCGCTCCATACGACTTTTCCATTGTTGAAAGCAGTGCTGGAAGTCCGCTTCTGTCAGCTGGTTCAGAACCTCCGTCGCTTTTGCTTTAACCGCTTTTTTTGCACTTTCGGATCTTGTCCCCTTCAGCGCCGAATTGACCAAGGGAAATAAAAAAGTCACAGGGGACAAGGTCGGGCGAGTATGGTGGATGTTCCAACACAGTAATGTCGTATTCTGCAAAAAAACGCCTTTACCAATAAAGCAGAATGGGCCGGTGCATTGTCTTAGTGAATCTTCCATGATTTGGTCTTTCATAAATTGGGTCTTCGTCTTCTCACACAGTGACGAAAGGCTGTCAGAACCTCGATGTAATAATGCTAATTGACCGTCAGACCCTCAGGGAACCAGTGAACGTAAACAATGCCTCGAATGTCAAAAAAAGACTATCATCATCGCTTTGAATTTGGATTTACTCAACCTGTTTTTTTTTGCCTTGGCGAGTTCGGGCTCTTCCAATGCATGGATTGGCGCTTTGTTTCGGGGTTGTGAGTAAAAAACCACGATTCATCACAAGTAATCAACGTGTCTAACAAGCCTGGATCAGTGTCAATGTTGTTTAGAATGTCTTGATTCCTTTTGCTCGGAAGTGAGGAGTTGAACGATTGATGATCTGGCGACCACATTCACATTCTTTGTCGATTCCTGTTATTTCAGCAAGCCTTCGGATGCTTAAACGATGATCTTCGTGGGTTTTTTTACCATTTTTTTCAACGTTTTCGTCCGTTTTTGACGTTGTGATTAACCCGTTTAAACTTGAAATTAACTAACCCGTTGCTCCATCTGAACACTTAATATTTTTTCGACGCGTCACTGGTGCGTTGCGTAGACTAATTCAAACGACTGCTACAGTCAAACCTAGCGATCCACTGGCTTGTGCAGCGAGCTCAGGGTGGGGAAAGTAACACCAGCCACAGTTCTGTTCAAACTTGTCGCGACACGCTCGCAGCGCGCTGGTAGCAGCATCAATTCGGTTATTTAATAGCCGCACCTCGTATTTGGCGTTCTTGAGAAAGGAATCAATCCAAGTGTTGCGTATAAATTCTACTTGTAAAATAGTGAAAATGATATAATGACAGAAAGGCGAATGACTGACAGCTGAAAGTTATAAAGGAAGTTGTACATAAAACAGCCGCAACAAGAAACGACATGACCTAAAATTTCCACAAACCACTTGACTCTGTTTAACATTATTAATGTAAATATTACTAAAATATTAATTTGTTACACTATGTGTCAGCCATAACAAAGTGTTAGCCGCATTAAATTCAGCACTCGAGGGTTCTCTGCGACGGGAGAGCCATGACATTGTTTGGGTTATAGGATCATTGCAGACGCCGTTTCAGCGGGAACGGATCAGGTGCACCTGGCGTCACAATTTAACCTTGAAGGTATGTAAAGCAATCCGACTTTTCAGGTTGTTCGCACTTTAAAACTGGACATCTTTTTTATGTGCCACGGGTTTGATTACTTTTAATGGATTATACTTACTTCCACATACAGCGTGACAAAAAACTAGCGCTTAATGCCTGTAACTTTTTGATAAACTTGTATGTGAAAAAATTTCCTCCATAAAAGTTTTTCTTCAGTTTATTTGCCATGTTTCTGATAACATGAAATAATTGTGTCTTTTTGCGTGAGAATCTATAAGAACGCTTAATTCTACATAGAAAAGGTACTCTTGCTTAGGTCGTCTAAATCTATCGGTTTTTAAGTTATTTGCATTTAAAAGGTTCAATGTATTTTGTTATGATTTTTTATAGATATAAGCAATCAAAGCAACAGTAAATAACAATATCAATTTTTGGTAATAGTGATAAAGACAAACTTCAAATCAAATGTAGGAAATGTCCACCACCTACCTCAATACATTTTAAATGTCTCTGAATATTGAACAAATGTTTTCTATTATTTTTAAATGTATTCGCGGCTTGTATTATATGCCGCAACACCTGAAGAGAATTAACTTCTTCCTGATAAACTAAATCCTTAAAATTTGACCATAACGAGAGGTCCAGAGGGTTTAGGTTTGGACTTCTCGGTGGCCAAACAAATGACAGACAAAATGTGGTGGCGCTTCGTCGCGCATAAACCACGTGTTCTCTTAATGCGAGTGGTACATCTTCTAGGAGCTGGTTTAAATGATGTTGAGGACAGTTTAAGTACCGAGATCCAGTTAGATTGGGTGGCAATTCAAAAGGTCAAATGACAAAATTAGAAATTACACCACAGCAAATGTTCACAAATGATTGTTCCTCCAATTAAAAACTTCTCATCTAGCAAATGTCATCTCATCGGTAAATAAAATTGTATTAAGAAAAACTGAGTTTCCGGTTTGCATATTTTGTAAAAACTGAGTAAATTGTAGGTGAGCTGGTAAATCTTGATAGCCTAGGAAAGATAGCCAAAATAGACCAAATTTTTCAAAAAAATTCCTCAAGCGTTAAAAAAAAATTGATAATTAGGTAAAAAATAGTGCAATGTGAGTGCACTAGTTTTGGATAAAATCGGTTTGTAGGAACATAACCAAGAAAATTCATAATTCATTTAAAACGTGTGAAAACCCGTTTTTTTTTCACTTTTTAAGTACCAAAAAAAAATATTTCAGAAAAACAAAAAAATAGCACGTTATAGCGCTTAAAAAAGACGAAGAAAAACAGTTTTTAAAAATTAAAATCGGTTCATAACTTTTTGCAAAAAAAATAAAAACCTTCGAAAAGTGCCCTTTTTTAATATCTAATTACTCGGCCTACGAAAGTCGTAGGGACTTCCGCGAGTTGTGAACTGACTTCTTGTTAACTACAAATATAGCCCAAGACAAGCGGAAAATGATAATTTTTTCAAAAAAGTTTTATTTTTTCGAGTTATAACGATTTAAAAAAAAGACGTTTTCAAAAATCAGCTTTTACACAGGCAAAAATGATCGTACAGAAACGACCATGGGCTCATTTTATTTGCGAAGACTTGTACTTTCATGCTATTAAAAAACCAAATCGCTTCTATTTAATTTTTGCATAGAAAAATGCGTTGTAAAATTGTATCATTTTTTCGAACCGGTTTTTTTTCTTATAACTCTTTTAATTTTGGTTTTACATTTTTGGCCGTTGCATATTTGAAAACTGCCATTCAAAACAGGCATTTAAAAAAAATGGAGATCCTACGACCTCAGGGAGCCGATAATTTTTTTTAAGCTGAGGAAAAGATAATTTTGCGAGCGCGATCGATTTGAAATCGTATTTAGTTTTCGATGCGCCCGTCCACTCTGTCGCCGTGTGTTGGCTAGCGCGTGCCACACCCAACGCTGTACTTTCGCAAACAATTATGTCAACTTAATTTATGCGAAATGATTTGAAATATATTTTTTTAAGAAAGTAAAAGTCTGAGATCGTGTAAAAATGAAGTCAATCGGACATATACAGCGCTGTCAGGAATTAACAACAAAAAAATTATCTCGACTCCCTGAGGTCGTAAGACCTTCATTTTTTTTAAATGCGTGATTTGAATGCCAGTTTTCAAATATGCAATGACCAAAAATGTAAAACCAAAATTAAAAAAGTTATTCGAAAAAAAACCGGTTCGAAAAAATGATACAATTTTACAACGCATTTTTTTATGCAAAAATTAAATAGAAGCGATTTGGTTTTTTAATAGCATGAAAGTACAAGTCTTCTCGAATAAAATGAGCCCATGATCGTTTCTGTACAATCATTTTTGCCTCTGTAAAAGCTGATTTTTGAAAACGTCTTTTTTGTTTAAATCGTTATAACTCGAAAAAAATCACTTTTTTTTAATTTTTGAAAAAAAGGATCATTTTCCGCATGTCATGGGATATATTTGTAGTTAACAAGAAGTCTGTTCACACAAAATTGGAATTTATACAGCAAAAATACGAAAACGCGATTTTTGACGTTTTTTTTTATTTTTCTCAAATGTTTATGAACCGATTTTTTTCGTTCGAATTTCATTCGACGCGCATTTTTAAGGCCTACAACTTTCTAATTTAACTTTCTTGTGTAGGACTTGAAGCTTTTTTTTTATTTGCAAAAAATCGTTTTTTTGACTTTTGCGATTTTTTTTTTAGTTATGTTCGCCATTAAAACTCGAGTAGCAAAAAACGCTATCTTTCTTAGAATTTATTTCTCTATACGACCATATTTTTTGTTTGCTGATAACAATTAGTGACCAATTTACATGGGGGCTTTCGCTCGTTGATTGGACTATTATGCATTTTAAGTAAGCGCCATTCCACATTCCATCCAAACCAGTTTTATTTACGCTATATTATACTATGATCTTTATACTCAAATATTTATTTATTACTATGTTCGTTTGTTGGAGCTTCATTCATGAAGTTAGTAATGAATAGCGCACATTTACAACTGTGTATGTACTACTTTTCGAACAATTTCTATGTTTAGTTCCTTTTTATGGACGCTTTGATGCTGTCACATTTTCCGTATGTACTCATATCGTCAAAATATTTACTGAATGATCATTTACACATTTCAGAGTAAGTACGGGTCAAAGTTTACCATGCGAACTTTATTGCAATCGTATAACAGAAACATATTTATTTTAAGAAATATCTACTCATTCCGAGAATGAATTTGGGATAAATAAACCACTGAAACAATCTTGTTGCATTATATTATTGCAGTGAAACCGGTGCGTTTATTAACTTTTTGTATTTATTTGCATACACACGAGTGTGTAAATTAAGGGGGACTTCTACCTTGATACATTTGAAAAATTCGATTGTTTTTTTTTTCATTTTTGTGTGTCAGGAGAGGGTTGTCTTTACGTACTAGGCATTGCAGACTGACGGTAAATATAAGCCCCTTTGAATAATTCACATTTTAAACTTTAAACGCGTTTTTCTCAGAATCACGTGTTTAAAAATGGCTGACATTCTAGCGGCCACTGTAATTAAGCTTATCGACTTGAAATTTTGCACGAATGCGTAAAAAACATTTCTCCAGGGTCTGATGAGCCGGTTTTTCGATAAAAACATTTAAAATAGTTTAATTAATTTTTTTTGTCAAAAAAAAATTGCAAAAAACACATTTTTTTTTAATTTATCGCCATTTTTGTAATTTTGCAGTAATCGAAAAAATATCTCGTTGTTCCCTGACCAAAACACAACTGATTAAGAAAATATTTTGTATTTCTGTTTCAAATCAACACAGAGGGTACTACGATGTCAGCCGTTTAGACGGAAATTTTCGCGGCCTTCAATTTGCGATGTTCTGGCGGTCGCCATTTTGGATTTTTCTGATTTAAAAAAATGTTTTTTCATGTAAAAATTATTGAATCATAATTCGCAAAAAACCGCATTTGTTAATGTTAATTACTTCCCCCACGAAAAAATAATACAAAAATGACTAAAATGAAATCTCAATCTCAAGGTAGACGTCTCAAGGTAGAAGTCCCCCTTAAGTAATGAGACTGGCAACGTAGCGGGACGGTAGGTTAACATGTAATGCACCTTCAGTTTCAACTTGTTGAGTCATTTGTTTGTTGTTTGTGACTGTTTTCATAAACCGTTTTTTTCTAGCGCGTTTTAAAAGTGACATTAATTTTGAGCAACGGTGTGCTATCAGGTTTTGCTTCAGACTTGCACAGTGTAACGGATACTTTTGCAAAACTTCAGCACGTCTACAGAGACACTGTTCTTCCAAGAGCCCTTGTTATTCGGTGGTTTAAGGCATTCTCAGAAGAAAGAGAGTCCACTGAAAATGAACCACGCAGCGGAAGAACTTCATCTTCAAGAATCGACGGAAATGTCGATAGAATACGGGATCTTGTGCGTTCAGATTGTCGGTTGACGACAACAATGATCGGGGAAGAGTTAAATTTGAATCACACCTAGGGTTTCCATACGTCCGGATTTACCAGGACATGTTTGGGTTTTTAAGGTATCCGGGGAAGTCCGGCCGGAATTTGAAAAAAATGTTCGGGAAACCGGACTCTGTAAAAACAACTTTTGTTGAATATTTTAATCGCTACGACGCCACATCTCTAGTATAATGCCTGTTCTGAGTTTTATGACTATACTGGGTGCTTTCCATTTACCGACACAAGTCAACACGAGTTGACTCGTGTCTTCGAAAGTGCTTTCCATTTGATTTGTGTCGCCGTGAGTCGACGACACAAGTCACCTCAAACAGACTCCGCTAGATAGCTGAGTTCACGCTGAGTGTGAGGGTAAAAGAAGTGAAAATCTAAACGAACGCGGCAAAGCAGAATATATAGTGGAAAGTTAATGCGAAATCTGATTGAAGAAAGTGAAGATAGGTGACAAAAGTAATTATTTGCAGTAACTACTTTCAACAACTTTTGCACGAAACTACTAGCCTAGCGAGCGTTCCATTTACCCATTTGATGAGAGTCAACACTAGTCGACACGAGTCGACACAGGAGTCGCTGAGAGTCGTGTAAATGGAAAGCACCCATTATGTCACCGGAAAATTTTTCCATCCTGAACGAAGTTCAGAAATCAGAGAAATATCACGTAGATTAGTTATTTTTATACACCTTGCCAACTGCGTTTTCTTTACCAAAGAATATAGATTTTATTTTTTACCAGAGAAGAGATATTTGTGTTTTATGATATTGATATACCATTTACCTTAAGGGGGGGTGAGGGTTAATTCGGGCAAAACAAGACACATTTTTGTGATTTTTTTTTCACGACACAGTTAAAATATATTTGTTAAAACCAATGGCACAGTAAAGTATAACATTCGAGGAATGTCGTGTAAAATTTTAATGAAAAAATATTCAGAAATACGGCAATGACAGCAATTATTCGGAAGCGTCTCGGAAAAAAGTACAATTGCGGTGTTCATCATAACTCGGTGCTGGATCATCGGAAATTAAAAAAATCAAAGTTCTTTCGTTAGATAGTCATTTGCCCCAGGTAACGCTGGGAGGGTTTTTCGAAATTTCTATTTTTCACTTTTGGGAACACTTTGAAGTGAAAAACGCGATTTTTGCGGAAAAAAATCGGTTAATTTGTTACTGTAAAATAAAAGATATTAGCAAATTTTAAAAAAACTCTCCAGCGTTACCTCGTAAATTATGTGCAGAAATAGTGTTCAAAATTTCAAAAGGATCGGTGCAGTAGTTTTGAAGTTATGAGGTACATTAAAAACGCGAGTTGTGGGAAAAACGCTGTAAAGTTTTGAACACTAAAAAAATTTGGAATAAAACGTTCGTTCATAAGCGAGTTTTATCGGCTTATCTCACACTGAATCATCGATGCCAGGTCCATAAAGGATGTTGCTATCATCGATGATGTCTAAAGCATCCTTTTGCTCCTGTCTACGACGAATCCTGCCTTGCGAAGCAGCTGTCAGGTAAGTCATGTCTGCTGAGCCATGTATGAGGCGCGGTTGCTTAAACCGCTGTATCTTCGTTAGTTTTGCTCCGATTCATCTCAAATTTTCACACAATATTCTTGAAAGGTTCTCCATTCAGAAAATCAAATTAAAAAATTATAAATACTAAAGTTTAAAAAACCCTACCCCCCTCCCCCTTAATAATAAGCATAGATTTATGTATTTTTTGAGTTAAAACGTATTTTCTAATAAAACAAATAAACTCTTTAACTGTTTATAATTTTATTTGCCCTTTAAAGTGCATAAGTAAATTTATGGCGTATTTTTCGGCAAAGTCCGGATTTTGTCCGGATTTCAGGGCTCACTTGATTTTCACTGAATTTCAAAAACCCTTTATGGAAACCCTAATCACACCACACCATTGTTCATCAGATTTGGATTAATGAATTGGGGATGAGAAAAATATGCGCAAAAATGGTTCCAAAAACCTTTTTGCAGGAATAAAAGGACATCAGGAGAGAAAGGTGTCTTGACTTTTTGGAATCGATTGAACATGATTTTATGAAACGTGTTATTACTGGTGATGAGATTTGGATGTTTGAGTACGATCTGGAAACCAAGCGCCAAAGCATGAAATGGCACACTTCAAGCTCTCCAAGACTCAAAAAAGCAAGAATGCAAGCAAGTCGAAGATCAAATGCATGCTGATTTGTTTTTTTGATAGCCAAGGAATTGTCCACAAAGAGTTTGTGCCTCCAGCTCAAACAGTATTTCAACACTTTTACAGAGAGGTTCTTGAAAACTCCGAAAAAGGGTCATGCATGTGAAACCAAATATCAAAAACAGCTGGATGTTGCATCACGGCAATGCGCCTTGTCACACAGTTATTTCAATAAACGAGTTTTTAACCAGTAAAAACATTCCTGATTGAGTCTTTCTGTCTTTTCTCTTCCCGAGATTGAAAAATCACCTCAAGGGAAGTCATTGTGGGACTATTGAAAACATTCAAACGGCTGTAACTGACCAGCTGAAGGCTATTCCAGGATATGAGTTCCAGCACTGCTATGAGGAATGGAAGAACCGTCTCCAGCGCTGTGTGGCTTCTCAAGGAAGTTATTTTGAACGAGACAGTACTGAATTGTATTTCTATTAGAATAAAAAAAAGATTTAAAAAAACAGGTCTCATTACTTAATTTACACACTTCGTATTTCTGAGTAAATATATGAAATAAATAACAGTAGAGATTATGTAGAAGTATATTATTCGTTTTTTTTTTTGATTAGACATAATTAGGATTGGCCGATCGTGCCGCAATAGGTGAACATTTAGTTTGGAAAAAAAACACCAGGCTCTACCCAACGGTTTTTGAGGTCGCCGATTCCGATGTCGCGGTCGGTTCAGCTCTATCACGTTAGTTTCAAGATCATTTGAAGGTCAAACTAAGAAAAGTTGGTTGAAAAAATTCATACACAAGTTTTTGGGGTCGCTGAGTCCGAATCCGTTGTTTGCTTACCCCTAAAAGGCATCCAGAGGTCATTTCAAGGTCAATTAGAGAAAAACATAGGAGAATATAAACAGATAAACAGACAATAAGTAGTCAGGTGAGCATTCGTATAATTCGTATATTTTTTTCAATTTTTTTACCTTCTATTCTTACTATAACCTCCAAACGACCTTGAAAATAAGGTGATAGAGGTCAACCGACAAAAAAAGACGTTTTCAAAGATCAGCTTTTACAGAGGAAAAATGATCGCACAGAAACTATCATGGGCTTATTTTATTCGCGACGACTTTTACTTTCATGCTATTAAAAAACCAAATCGCTTTTATTTAATTTTTGCATAAAAAATGCGTTGTAATTGTAATGTATCATTTTTTCGAACCGGTTTTTTTCGAATAACTTTTTTTAATTTTGGTTTTACATTTTTGAAAACCGTTGCATATTTGAAAACTGGCATTCAAAACACGCATTTAAAAAAAATTAAGGTCCTACGACCTCAGGGAACCGAGATAATTTTTTTTTTTTTTTTTTAATTCCTGACAGCGCTGTGTACGTCCGATTGACTTCATTTTTACACGAAATAGATCTCAAAGAGTTTTACTTTCTTAAAAAAAATATTTCAAATAATTTCGCATAAATTAAGTTGACATAATTGTTTGCGAAAGTACAGCGTTGGGTGCGGAACGCGCTAGCCAACACACGGCGACGGAGTGGACGGACATTCCGCTTGGGCGCATGGAAAACTAAACACGATTTCAAATCGATCGTGCCCACAAAATTATCTTTGCCTCCGCTTAAAAAAATGATCTCGGCTCCTGAGGTAGGACCTTCATTTTATAAAAAAAGCGTGTTTTGAATGCCAGTTTTCAAATATGCAACGGTCAAAAATGTAAAACCAAAATTAAAAAAGTTATTCGAAAAAAACCGGTTCGAAAAAATGATTTTTTCGAACAATTTTACAACGCATTTTTTTATGCAAAAATTAAATAAAAGCGATTTGGTTTTTTGCATGAAAGTACAAGCATGAAAGTACAAGTCTTTGCGAATAGAATGAGCCCATGATCGTTTCTATACGATCATTTTTGCCTCTGTAAAAGCTGATTTTTGAAAACGTCTTTTTTTTTTAATCGTTATAACTCGAAAAATATAAACAATTTTGAATTATTGAAAAAAGAATCATTTTCCGTTTGTCTTGGGCTATATTTGTAGTTAATAAGAAGGCTGTTCAAACAAAATTGGAATTTATACAGCAAAAATACGAAAACGCGGTTTTTGACCTTGATACAACTTTCTAATTGAACTTTCTTGTGTAGGACTTGAAGTTTTTTTTTATTTGCAAAAAACTTTTTTTTGTTACTTTTACGAATTGTTTTGGTTATGTTCGCCATTAAAACTCGAGTAGCAAAAAACGCTATCTTTCTTAGAATTTCTTTCTCTATACGATCATATTTTTTTGTTTGCTGACAACAATTAGTGACCGGTTTTCGCCGCGTTGATTAGGCTAATTAGAGACTCCTGAATTGGTAGTAAAATGATGAAATTTAATAGACGACTACTTTTTCCTTCTCATTCGCTTGTATCTTCATTGTTTTAACAATCTTTCTGATATGATAAATTTGTATAATGATAACCGGTCTGTTATGTTTGCTTGGAATTTATCGTCTACTCGGAACGTATCTTGAATTACATGTTTAAAAGTAAAATAAACTTTTATTTTTATTTTTACCAACAACACACTGTCTACCACTATCTATGCATATTCCATAGTTGTTCGTCTTTATGAATCGATTATTCTGTTTCTAAAAGATATGATCCATTTTAAAGGCGTATTTATTTGTAACAGGATATAAGTTGAATTTGACCTGTTAGTTCTTGAGCTATAAGTAATTTGGTGTAATGGTTAAGTTTTCTTTCTATCTTTGAATCTGACGACTAGGGTTCGGTAAAGGGTAAAGTTTGCTCTCACGCATGTTAAACTGCATTATACAGGGTGAGTCACTTTTTTGTAGCAGGACTTTAACATTCGATAGAATACGATATTTTAAGAAAAAAGTTCCTATAAACATATGAACTTTTCTGAACGGAATGGTATTTTCGCTTAATATTTTGACACGCTTTAACCTCAATAGGAGCAACAATTTCTATTGATTTTGTGGAAGTTGCTTATGTAGCATCGCGATTTTTTTTCTCGAAAAACCATGTGTGGGAGCGTATAGTACAAGTCTTCCTCTTACAAATGCCGTTGAGTTTGCTCATATATCTTGTTTTTTCGCCGAGATATATCATTTTGAAATTTTCAAGATATTTGCTCAAACTGAACAGCATTTGGAAGAGCAATGACAGTACTTTAAGATACATTGTATGTGCTACATAACCTCAAAAAGGTAACAAAAAACAGCGTTTTTACACTTTTGGGTTAGAATATCTCAAAAACCCTACTTGTTTTCCAAATTGGCATGGTCCTCATATTGAATTTTGCATTTAAAGAAATGAAAATCAAAATTGACTTCAACCACTTCGAAATTGAATAATTGTTCACGCGATTTGCGTTTTTTACGTCACAAAGATATCCAGCAGCGTATAATTATTAAGATATTAATGGTACTAATGGTATTGAGGTATACTGTGTATCCGCGAGGAACCTTCCGCTCATAAACATTTTTCGGTGTTTTCAATTATAAAAGAAATTCTGTATGGTTGTGATTGAATTTTATTTGATTTTTAACAGGTAAACAAAAGAAAAATACACACCGGCGCATTTTTATTTGTAAAGAGAATTCAGGTAAATAAAAATATCTTTGAGTACCCAAAAGATTTTTTTATTGGGACCGTTTTATATACGTGCCTGAGGGCGGTCCTGTACTCAAAGGATTTTTTTATTATATAGGCGTGTATATATATTTTATTGGGCCCTTTTATTAGCCGGTCCTGTACACGTGTGAGAGCGTGAGCATGAATTTAAATGATGCAGCTGCCGTTGTACCTTTGAGTACACAGATCTGGAATTTTTATTTGGAAGCGCTGGAGATTCTATTACATGCATTTCAAATGCTTGGAATATTGGTAGGGGTCGTAGCCGAAGATGGGCGGAGCAGGCGTCATATGTAATATTTACTTTTATAAATAAAAGATAATCTTAAATGTTTTTGAAATACCTTCATTATATCATGAATTCAATGTTAATTTCAGCAATTTATGATATAAAATTCTCAATCAACGCCCCAAAAAAAACCCCATAGCGACTTATCACACAATCATTTCGATAAAATTGAAAAATTGTCTTTCCAGGTTTTCCGGAAAATTTTCATAGTTTTCAAGCAAATTTACATGGTTTTTCGTTATGCGTTATCATTATACGCTGCTGGATATCTTTATGACGTAAAAAATGCAAATCGCGTGAACAATGATTAAATTTTCGCAAGAGTGACCAAATTTTCCAATTTTCCCGGCCGTGGCATAAATTTTCCGGGAAAATGACATCGGATTCATGATCAGCGACCCAAAAAAAACCCCTAGAACCGACGCCCCATGCTTAATTGTAATTTTTTCATAACATAGAGTATTATAGTGCTGACCCTACGTTGTAGCACACATTTCCGGACCCTACTGATGACCTTGATTAAAGTTCCAGTGGAATCATCTTTTGTTTTTCCTTCAATATGGATTAATTTTAAGACTACATGAGATGAAAAAAGGCATTTTAAATGAGAAAACATGTCAAGGTAAACATTTTCTTTACAAGATTGTTGAAAATGGCCACCAATATTTTTCGAATAGAACCGAAAACATTTTAGTAGCAGCGTTAATCTCATTTATTTCCTCCAAAATGATTTCTTGAAGTGGATCAAGGTTATTAATAGAAAGTTGGAAAAACATGTTCTATATGTTCAGGATGTTGGAGAAAATTCATGTTCGAAATGCAGGCTCGCCAAACTATATTTTCGAAAAAAATAAGACACTATTAAAGTAAATGATGACCACCCATATTTATACACATTTGAGCTCTTATTCTATTTTGATGTTTTTAGATAAGACCAGAGAAAAAAATCACAGGGGTCAAATCACAAGATTTAGGGCGGAATATAGTCTGCGTGTTCGAACTAATTATACGATCTTCGAAAAATTCGCCTATACAGGGTGTCCCCGGGATTGAGTTACCTATAAGTGAGATGGTGAAAATGGTGAAATGGACAAAAAAATTTTCGACAAAAAAGTCATTCTTCATAAAAAGTTTTGCTTATCTTGAAATATCCAGAAATTATGTTGTTTGTTCAATTTAATACACAGGGCGTTCAAAAATAGCAAAAATTAAATAATAATGGAGAGTAAAGTGTCTTAAGTATTAACGCTATGTAAAAGAGTTATTAAGAAAAATGTTTGCAATCAAATTTACTAATCAATGAAAGCATGACTTACTAGTCAATCTTAAGTATTTTAAAGAGATTCCGCAATGTTTATCATTGTTATACGTTTGAAGTATAGTAATTTTCCTTTAAACAAATTATGTTTACTAAAGGCGCAGACATAATAAGAAATCATAAACCCAAAAAATATTATTTAAACATTTATTTTGAAGAAACAGCACGTCTAGATAATCATTTAGTCAATCAACACTGTAGTTTATAGGTTGTCTTTACACTATTTCTTCTCAAAGTCCCTAATTATAATATTTGAAATTCCAGTAAGCCATCAATAAGGCAATTGTTATTGTTCGACATTGTGTTTGACAAAGCGCTTGAAATTTCAATTATTGATTTTTAATTCCAAATAATGCTTATTTACAGCATAAAATTTATCTTATTAAATGTTATGGTATCGGTAAAATTTCTTATCGTCATGCAATTGGATTGTTTCATGAAAAATATCCAGAAGTCGAAATTAGCCGTCAAAGTTTGAAAAAGTTAGTACGAAAATTTGATTCATAACTGGTGATGTAAAAGCGGAAAAAAATAAAAAGGTCCATGATGACGATGATGTAGCCACAATTCTAGTTTTAAATTCAGTCGAAGAAAATCCAAAACTATCACTAAGAAATAGATCTGCACAAATTGATATTAGCAAGACACACATTCAAAGGATTTTGGGCCGAAAATAAGTTTAAAGCTGTCAAACCGAAAATAATGCACACGTTGGAAGTTGGTGATGATGCACGTCGATTGGATTTCTGTTTAGAAATAGGAGCGAGGCTTACTGTAGATATGCATTTTCACAAGAGTATAATTTTTTCCGATGAAAGCACTTTTTCTACCAATGGAGTGATATCGTCGCAGAATTGTCGTTTTTGGGCACAAGAAAATCCGTCTTTTCTGTTACTTCTAGAAGTCAAAATTTCAAAAAAGTGAATGTTTGGTGTGCAATTACTTTCAATCGAATAATTGGTCCGTATTTTTTTAAAGAAAATTTAAATCAAAATTCACACTTGCAGATGCTAAACACATTTTTCTGGCCGGAATTAGACGAAGAGAATTTAGAATATAGACAAAAAGCGTATTTTCAACAGGACGGATCCAGGGAGAAGTGGATCGGAAGATATGGACCTATTTGTTGGCCAGCAAGTTCCCCTGACTTGTCGCCACTTGACCTTTTCCCTTGGGGATTTTGAAGGAAATAGTTTATAGGCAGCCGATAGAACACGATATTGATTTACTCAAGACTCGGATCATTCAAGCAGTGGCCCAAGTAAATCAAGAAATAATCCACTCAGCATACACATCTTTTAGAACGAGACTGGAGAGGTATATTGAACTTGGAGGCTTGCACTGTGTGGATTGCAGACGATAAGGATGAAGCTCCAAATAATTTATCAAAATTCGTTGAAACATTGTATAGGGCAGATTCACTTGTTGGCTCAGATGGCTAATTGATCTTCTTGGGTTGTCCGTTATCACTTGCCTAACCATTTCAACATTTTCTTCTGCCCTTAGTCTGGGTGTGCTACTTCCTTGTTTCCGACTGACGCTTGCAGTTTGCCGGTACAAATTTTGGAAATGTTTTACTGTCCAACTAAAAAGGCCGAAATTAGTAACTGCATTTGAAAAAACAGTTAAACAGAACAGAAAAAAACAGTTACGCCTACTTTTTAAGTCTCATGATAGAAAATCTGTCCAAAAGTTCTTGCTGTGGAATACCAAATATTATGGCGGTATCAAGTCAAAGTCAACATACTGTATATGAACCTACGATGAGTAGTATTTCGTAGCGACTTAATACAAGTGAAGTATTTTATGCAGATATTCAAGCATATCAAAATGTAAAGTTATATTATCATGGGATATAAGATGGCCACTGAACACTCACCCCTTTGTTATAAATAGATTTGGTAATTCAATTTAAAAGCACTACTCATTCCATGACACACAAATTTGGTAATAAATGCCTCGCTGGTTCTTTTAGATGCGGGACCAATAGCCCTGGTCTTTAGAACATTATGTCCCTTAGGAATAGGGCATACATTGTTAGTTATGTGAATGGAATGTAGCATCAACAAAGCCAATAGCAATCTGCAGTATTCGTCTTACATTCTTACAGTGGCGGCTGGTGATAAATGGCACAGGGGCACGTGCCCAGCCCAAATTTCAATAGAAAATATTTCTTTTGTGTTAATTTACTATAAATTACTGTTACAATAATATCAATTAATTGTATACGACAAACTATTCATATTCTAATTATTATTCCTTTTATACCACAAATAATGATTTTTATCACATATATATGAGAGACATTCGATCGAGCACCGAGCCACCGTAATCTGAATTCTCGCGCGTGGGCGAGGGCACACAGTTTCCCAGCCCTCGTTTTTAATCGGGCTTTTTCGGTGACTGGTAATGTTTGGAGACGATTGCAGCAGACAGACGTCGTTAAATCGTTCGAAAATCAGCTGAACGGGTCACACTTGTTGAGTGACCTTTTTTAGTGATTGTTTATTTTATTCGCTGAGAAGTGTGTTTTTACTATTTTTGATTGTGAAACGTTTCAAAATGAATTCGGTGGACTTTTTATTGACTAATAAAAAATATTACATACGAGATCCGAACGGAAATTAAACGGTTAGGAAGGCCGATACCCGATTTGATTATTTCCAAAACAAACGTAGGAAAATCGCGAAATTATTCACGAAATTTGAATAGTAGTGTCTACGACAGATTTAAGTGGTTATATGTCCTAAAAGAAACAAACTGTTTTGTTTTATTTGTTTAGTGATGGGTGGCAACCAAAGTGCATGGACTCAAGAAGGGGTGAGTGATTTAAAACATTTAAATGAACGAGCTAAGAAACATGCTAGCTACAATGAAAAACATTTACATAACATCTTAGATTTTAGTGTGTTGGGAAAGGTAGACATAAAGCAACAGCTTGATAGTGCTTATCGTGAAAATATAAGACGTCACAATGAAAATGTGGATAAAAACAGTATTTGTGAAACAAATCCGGGACTTTAATGAAAAGGCGATTAACATTTTTGTGAACAATAAGGACAGGCGAGCTGATTTCCTCTACAAATAACGGTAAGACACCTATATCAAATTTTTTTCACGTGTTGCCACCCATTATTGTAATATATTTAAGCCCTCAATATTCGTGACTAAATATTATTTCAAAAAGCTACCAAATCCCAAAAATTATTCTTGTGAAAGTCTATATTTTTGTATAAAAGAATTTTTCATTGAAACTCTGGTGTCAGTAAAACGCATGACCTTGAAAATTTTGAAAAACTTTCGCCTGCGGCGCCATTGGTAGCTAATAAGTAATCCTACTGACACACTCTGTGCCCACCCATGTAACACACCTACGAGCCGCCACTGCATTCTTAACTTACCAACGCGCTGAGGTCTTTGAGATTTGTA
>JAPWTK010001413.1:0-46757 GCA_029963805.1 Aromia moschata
TCGATGTGTTGACTGCGTGTGTTGAAATAATGGCAGAAGTTATTATAGGTGCTGCGTATATAGTGATTTCAAATATATTAAAAAAGAGAAAATCAAAAAACCAAAGCGATATGATCCACAAAATATACAGAACCTGAAGATGTTAGAGGAGCCTCGAAACTTTTACGGCAGTTGCGTTCTGAACAGTTCCAAAACTTTTCCGCTATTTCATCCTAAGCATCTATCTTTTTATTTTTTAGAGTTGCGAATGACACGTCCAGATTTGAATGTGCATGTGCATGCGCCTCGACTCAACGCATGTACATTCAAGTCTGTACGCGGCTTTCTGGAAACACTCATGATTTATGAGTATGCACACTTAATTCTCACAAAAAATGTCGTGCCCATGACACATGTAACATTTGTAGACATTGTTCCATTTTTCATACATATTACATACATATTTTGTTTAGTATCAATGAACTCGAATTAAAGGAGTTAAAAATGAATTATTAGTACCGTATATCATATGATGTAGTATTGATACTAAAAAAGTACATTTTTTAATCTACCACGAGTTTGAAACGGCAGCAAAATGTTTGTTAATTTATTTGATTTGTTTGTAGTATCAATTTCAATGTATTTAAATTATAGCACATCTTTTTCAGTAAAAATTTGCTTTTCTTTCAGTACCTGAATGATAAAACGTCTTGTTAATAATTTTAGAATAAGTATTATTATAAATAACAAACATCTAAAAAAAACATCATCAAAATTGGCCGAGCAAAAAAGAGATATTTTCGAAAAAAAATTAGACATTAAAGAAAATGAAAATATTTTTACACAGTTGAGCTCTTATTAAATCTGAATCAATAAACGTGCTGCAGTATCCACGATGTTCCATTATTTTTTCAAATTTAACTGATAATGCGTTGCTGAAGTTCTATATCGCCAACGAGAGTGTCAAAAATTGAATAGTTTAGATAAGTCCAGAGAAAAAATCACAGGGTCAATTGTAAGATCTAGGGGGGAATATGGTTTGTGTTTTCAAACTAATTATATGGTCTCGAAAAATTCGTCTATACAAGGTGTTTAAAATTCACTATAAAGATTTTAAGGAGCTAGAACCATCATACCTAATTGCGAAATCGATTAAAATGAACTGTGACTACTGTAGCACATCAAATCACCTGAAAATTTGCCAGCTAATTTTCCCTTAGGCCTCTATTCATTTTGCCTCAAAAATGGCTGTGGTTATGCCTCAAAAAATAAACTGTCAATAAATGCAGATTTGTATGTCTAACATCCCATTCTAAAAATTTCATTATTATATCTCTGAAAACAAAAACGTTATAGAAGTGGGAATTGGTTCACCACCACTTCGAGAATCATCCGGTAAACCTACACGATAATAGTAACAGTACCATCGTTTTCCCTCCGACGCAATTTGATGTAATAATTTGGCGTTACTAATTGCAATCAATAAGTGTATGTGGGTCATTCCATGTCAAATCGACCACTTTAAAACCCGACCCCCTTCGATTTGGCTAAAAGTGTTTTATCTGTTTCTACCCTATCAAAAACGGTTCTCAGTTTTTTCAATTTTTTTACCCAACCCAAAAAAAGATGAATTTTTCAAAAATAGAAACGGCTTTTTTTTCAAATAACCATAACTTTTCCAATAATTGACCTGTCGAGACGTTTTTTTTTCAAAAATTTTTGTTTTTTAAATGTACTTTTCAGAAATAAAATACAAAAAAATTTCAGAAGCAGTTATTGAAATTTTTCTGTTTTTTTTTTGGAAAACCCGTTATTTTTTCTCTAGTCCGTTTTTTTGTTTTCTTTTTTCCCAAAAAAAAAACTGATTTATTCTCTGAAAATAATCACGCCAATCCCAGAGATTGGCCGACTTTTTTTTCTTTTTATTTAATTGAAAAAAATTTTTTTGTAATTTTTTAAATTTTCAACTTTACTGTCAAAACTATTTCTATAATCAAATAATTCTAATTAAATAATTTCAGGGTATTTTATACTCAATTTCTGATTTAGTTTAAGGATTTCTGATAAGGATTTTGATCAATGCGATAAACAATTAATTTTTCTGTAATACTAATTTCAAAAGTAATTTCTTTAATTTTCGTTGGGCGTTTAAATATTTTACATATTCTGTATTCTGAAGAATTGGAGAAATTTCGAACATAGAGATACCCATTTGTATCTAGAATGACACAGTGTAGTTGCTGAGTTCCCGTGATTGGTTTCGTTCTTGAAAATCGTTCACTCGTTATTGACAGCTGATTATAATCCTCTTCTGATGAAAACTTCACCTCTATATTCGGAAGGTTTTCCGGTGCATAAGCCCACGCATATAATTCGTAATGGCGGCACTGCACTTAGCGTAGCGTATTTGTATATTTGTTGTATTTGCCCAAAAACGGCGATGTGTAGAGAAGCTATTTGCTATATTTGCTTTATTTGTACCACAAATAACGCGAATAGGGCCAACAGCAAATACCTACGCGTTTCCGTCCACTTGTCGGTTTTCAATCACACATCAAAGAAGTCAAATAAGGCGAATACTCTCTTGTATTTGCGGTAACCGTCCACACTTGGTTCCACCAGCGCTGTGTTAGTCATGGTCTTTTAGTAACTTTGTACTTATGTAAATTTGACATGTATTGGTAATAACAAGCATTCAGGTAATAAGCTGCTGTCGCTGTCAACACGTCCGTCACTGTATTCACTGGTTCTAAATATATAAACATATTTGGCATATTTGAGTATTTTGATATGTGTGGAAGGCATGTTTGGAATTGGAATATTAATACGCTACGCCCATGAAGTGCCGCCATAAGAGGTGGTTATTTGCTTGTCGACCGCTAACTGGAGGTTTGCTCGCGCTGCGTGTCGTTTGATCGTACCACCAATACCGTCACATGGCCCTTTTCCATGGGCAGTCGCGAAGAAATGCCATTGGGCAGGTAGGTATGCCAAAGTCAGTTGCATGGTAGTACAAATTAACAAAACTTTGAAAATTTTGAATTGTTGAGGCGCTCCATCGGAAAAATAATACAGTATCAGAAATACCTTTTTATGAAATCAGTTATTCATAATATCAGAAATCGTTAAAATAAATTAGAAATTAAGTATAAAATACCCCGAAATTATTTAATTAGAATTATTTCATTATAAAAATAAAAGTTTTGACAGCAAAGGAGTTGAAAATTTAAAAAAATTACCAACATTTTTTTCAATTAAAGAAAATCCTTAAACTAAATTAGAAATTAAGTATAAAATACCCTGAAATTATTTAATTAGAATTATTTCATTATAAAAATAAAGTTTTGACAGCAAAGGAGTTGAAAATTTAAAAAAATTACCAACATTTTTTTTCAATTAAAGAAAATCCTTAAACTAAATTAGAAATTAAGTATAAAATACCCTGAAATTATTTGATTAGAATTATTTTATTATAAAAATAAAGTTTTGACAGTAAAAGGAATAGAAAATTTAAAAAAATTACCATTACTTTTTTCAATTAAAAAAAAAATAGAAAAAAAGCCGGCACTCTGGGATTGGCGTGATTATTTTCAGAATGTTTTTTTTTTGAAAAAAAAATAAAAAACAAAAAAACGGACTGAAAAAAATTATTGTTTTTTCAAAAAAACTGAAACATTTCATGTAATTTAACCTGAATTTGTTTTTGTATTTTTTTCTGAAAAGTACATTTGAAAACAAAAATTTTGAAAAAAAATCGTCCCGATAGGGTAATTATTGGAAGTTAGTTATTTGAAAAAAACGCCGTTTTTTTTGAAAAATTCGTCTTTTATTGGTTTGAGTAAAAAAGGACCCAGCACAAAACAAGTGGGTGAGGGGTACAGTCAAATGGACTGAAAATTTAGTATGTTGTACTTCATGACGTCCTGAACAAAGTCCTCATGGACAGAACGCCTGAAAATCAATACTTTTTGAGATACGATACGATACGATACGGCATGCTTGAGTGTATTATATCGTATAAGGAGTTGTTTAACACTATTATTTTTCAACATTGATATTTATTAAGACATTTTCACTCGATCATTAAATTTACTCGAGAATTACATTGACATATGACTTAAAGGCGAAAATCAAGGTCATGTCAAGGTCAAGCGAAGATAAAACGATTATATAAATCCGAGAAAGTAGATATATATGTTTTTGGGGTCACTGAATTCAAATTCGGTGTTTACTTAATCCTAAAGGTTAACTAGGGGTCATTTCCAAGGTCATTCAAAATTGAAACGAAAAACTGGTGTATTCTTAACCCCAATAATCCAATATCATAGAGTTCACCTAAATCATCCAAACATCAGCTGCTGTAATCATGCTACTCGTCGGCATTAGCATGATGACCCTTGATTTTCGCCTTTGTCATATTTCAAGGTCATTCTCAGGTGAATTCACAATGATCGAGGTGAAAATGTCTTCATAAATATCAATGGTAAAATAATAGTGTTAAACAACTCCTTGTACGATATAATACACTCAAGCATGCCTTTTGCAGGTGCTGCAATATTTCAGTCCTTTGCAACTGCGTATCTCAAAACGTATGATTTTCCAGGCGTTCTGTCCATGAGGACTTTTGAGCAGGATGTCATGAAGTACAATATACTAAATTTTAAGTCCATTTGACTGTACCCCATCACCCACTTGTTTTGTGGGGTCCTTTAAAAAATTCTGAGAACCGTTTTTAATAGGGTAGAAACAGATTAAAAATCTTTTAGCCAAATCGAAAGGGGTCGGGTTTTAAAGTGGTCGATTTGACATGACCCATGTATATTCACATGTAAGTACATTGTTTTACTAACTCATTTATCTGTTATGATTTTTTATGTTTTAGCAAATACAAAGAAAATTGGAAAGAGAGTAGATAGGCTAAAAATTAATTTAATATTCTCCTGACATCAAAGTAGAGTGTTGTGTTTACAAAAAAGCATACTTAATTATAATTACTTTTATGTTATTTGACCTATGAACTTAATTTACTTTATTGTAACGAGTTGTCAGTTTGAAAACTGTTTTAAAGGTGAGATATACCATGATCCCATGTCACCAGGTATATTTCGGTTTACATTTACAAGCAGAAGGTGACCTACTAAATCATTGTCAGGAACAAATAGATCAAGTAAAAGAATACCGTCCTTATCTTATCGGATTGAATATTATTTATAAAATATCCCTAAACATATTTAACTCTTACAATGGAAAAAAGTAATTATACTATTTTATCAATTTTATTTAGGCATTAAGAGTATATTTATTTTATATTTGATATAGCTAAATATATTTCTATTTAGTCATATTTCAATTTACTTTGTGTTTGTGTTAATGTTAATTTGTTTTGTTTAAGTTTATCCAAATTGCTAAATCGTTTAAAGACGTTTAAATTTTCCTAATTTTGTGACCCTAGAACGGTACCGCAAGTAAAACCGTTGCCTAAGGAGCAATTATTTCCACATTTTCATATTTTACAGAAGATGTAGTGTAGAAAACACTTACAGTAACCGTCAGTTAAATTAATCCACATTAGGTTACGGTTATTAGTTTTTAATGCGACTTCTGACGAAATTTTGTTCTGACGACTTTACCTAACGCTCCGAAACAAACAAAACACGTGGCTTTCGGGTATGGGAGTGTCTACTTTTGTCTACTTGGCGCGACTGGCTCGTCAGAACATGCACGACGTCGTCAGAACCATTCCAACTTTCAAATGAGTTGATTTTTCGTGCGTTCTTACGACAATTGTGAGCGTTTTGGTGTTTTCACCATGGATATAGAAAAATTGATGTCTTGTGTTTGGGAATAGGTGTTGGTCGCATTCTGAAATATTCGAAAAACTTTTGCGGGCTGTCCGACAAATCTGGAATTAGCGTTTGATACTTTCCCTTATCGTTTCTTGTGGCAAATAAGGGATTACATGCTCTGATTTACTACCACCCATCAACAAATTTAATCAATGGACCAAAAATAAAACTCGTCAAGATCGTCTATCTTGCTGGGAGGCAGAAACGTACTGATAATCAGAACATGCGCGTAGTGTAACCACCTTTGTTCTGATGATAATTTCGGACGTACTCGTTAGATTCGGAAGATTTCGTCAGAAGTCGTATCCATAGTAGCCGCAGCCTTTATAGCCTTTATGACCTGATTGACCTCTATGACCTATGACTAATGTGATCTTTATAATCTTTATGCATATCGTGACCTTTATGATCTTTATTAACATCGTAACTTTTATGACATATCATGACTGGTATGACCTGTATGGTCTTTATGAACTATATGAATTTATTATCAATAATGACCTTTAAGATCTATACGATCTTCATGATAGATATGTCCAAATTAACTTATCTATTAAATGGACTGAGTAACCGTTACTCTTAGCTATGTAGATTTTTTAAACTTCTGTTGTCACTTTAGGCAAAGGATTTTTAGGCAAAGGATCCCTTTGCCTAAAATGACAACGGAAGTTTAAAAATCTTTAAAAGAATGTAACAACCTTATTACTCCTTCACCGAGACAAAAATTACAATTGTCAAATCCAGTAATACCTAAATTGTATTGTTTACCAAAAAAATACATAAACAAAAAAATCTGTAAGACGAATTGTCTCAGCGATAGGAACCCCAAACTTATAATTTGTCAAAATGGTTATCGAATGAGTTCGAAAAAGTTGCCTATTGCACAAACAAGTTTTTCAGTTAAAAATTCTAGTGAGTTCATTGACAATATCAAAAAAATATCCAATTGCAAGAAGGTGAAATTTTGGTCTCGTTTGATGTATGCTCATTGTTTCCAAGTGTCCCAATCCCGCAAACTTTGGACTACCTCAGGAAATTACTCGAATTAAATGGTTTAGACGATAAAATTATTGAGGAATGCATTCGGCTTACTAGTATTTGTATGAATCAAAATTGTTTTCAGTATAATGGTGAATATTTTCAACAACATGAGGGAACGGCAATGGGTAACTCACTTGTCACCTTTCATTGCAAATCTTTTTATGAGTAAATTTGGAGACAGAAATAAAAAGATAAATTCGAGTGTTTCTAGAATTTGGTTCAGGTATGTGGACGATATCTTCGCGGTATTTGATACAAAAGCAATTAATTTAGATAATTTTTGCCAAATTAAAAAACCGTTTCCCTACCATTAAATTTATATATGAAGTGGAACACAATGAACAGCTACCATTTTTAGATGTATTAGTTATTAGAAATAGTGAAAATAAGTTAGAGTTTGATGTATATAGGAAAGAAACCGCGACTCTTAGATATATTCCCAACGATTCACACCACCCTTTTCAACATAAAATGTCAAGTTTTAATTTTCTAATTCACCGTTTGTCAAATTTCCCCCTCAGTATAGAGAGGTTTGAACATGAGAAACAATTAATTAAGAATATAGCTAAGAGTAACGGTTACTCAGTCCATTTAATAGATAATTTAATAACGAAGCATAAATTTAAGAGAACTCTGTACAATTCCACGACTTTTCGTAGAGATGACAATTCGAAATTTGCTTCGTTACTATATGAACCTAAATTCACCCGCGGACTAGATAAAATTTTTAAAAATATTAATATCAATTTGGTTTATAATTGTAACAATAAACTACAGACGCTTTTGGGTAACCCCAAAAGACAAAATCAACAATAACGAAAAGTCAGGAATATACGAAATAAGTTGTAAAGATTGTGATCAGAAGTATATTGGGCAAACAAAAGATCTATTTTGACTAGATTTAAAGAACACATGGCTCATTTAAAATATGGCAGAACAGAAAATCTTGTGTTGCCCAACACGCTTTTGCCAGCAACCATAGGAGAGACATTATTTAGACATAATTTAAAATTAATTAGAAATGTAACAAACAGTAGACAGTTGGATGCTTTTGAAAGTTTAGAAATCATTAAGTGTGACAGTAGTATGAATAAGGACAATGGTCCGATACCCACCAGTCCACTGTTTGCTCTGATAAACAGTTACGGTTCAGTGAACCGTAACCAAATCTAGTATAAATAGTGCAACTATGTAGGTTAGAATTTAGTTTTAATCTTCTCCTGAAGATGCCAACTTGGTTGGCGAAACGCGCGTCGAGAAAAGTGTAGTAGTTCGGTGTGTGGTGGAAGACGTCCAGTTTTTTTTTACGGTCCTGTTACACTCCGCGCTCGCACGAACTCTAGTTATTACCGTGTGCAGTTTATTGACAAAAGTTACTGATAAAGTTCACAAAGAGAAGTAGTCCGGGTATAGAACTCTGTGGAACGCCTGATGTTTGGAAAGATTGATGGTTATATTTAAATCCACGTTATTGTAGGAATTGTGAACAACCTTGGAAATACGATTGAAATAGATTTATTAATATCCTACAAAGTCCAATACTACTGCGCTTTTTTGGTAGTAGAGCGTGATTAAGTTTAACAAAAACGTTTGAGAAGTCGTTATAAATAAGGGGTATTTGAATTCCATTATCAATAGCAGTATATATAACTTATATCTACTGCTGTGTGGAAATGTATTGTCTTTATTCTTGGTAAGGATATTTCAATACTAACAGCAGGATGGTTATGACGTTACAGGACTTGCAAGACGTTACAACATCTAATATTCTCTTGTTGATATTGTAGATAAAATTGTAGTGGAAATAAAATAATTCAAGAATGTTTAGATATAATCAAGATTGCGGCTGAATATTTCATTTAAGTATATTACCAAATTAGAACCATCAGTAGGATACAAGGATTCCCATCCATCGACAATAAAATATATTCAGCAAATCCAAGATTTGATGGTATATTAACATTGAATATATAAATGGTTTGGGTTCTTATTTTGAAGTTAATCAAACTATACAAAAAAAAAAATTAACCACATATTTCTTTATTGCTAGCAATACGCCTGCTCCTATTTTTTCTTTTTGAAGTTGCCTCGACATTGCGAACCTTACGATAAACCTCGTACTTTTCGTATGGGTCAAAAATTTCAGAACTGTATATGACTTCATGCAATTAGTTCTCACTGATACCGATTATATCACAATTGGTAGAACTAACTGAACTAAATAATTCTTTGGTTTTCGTACAAAATGCGACAACAATTGAAAATAATTTTAGTCAATCGACTGTCTAACTTTTTATCCACGATATCATGAAGGGCCAACAATTTGATTGCGTTTGCAATTAAACAATTGCGTTTGCAGTCATTACACAACAAGTTTTTAGTTTTAGAAAGCATAGTACACTCTACATTTGTTAGGCCAACATAATATGAACAATGAAACCAATTGTCACAAACAGCTTCACATCTGACCACACCGTAATTTTTATTTGCTTTGCATTTTGTACATTTCGAAACCCATGATTGTTAGAATATCACACAAATGGCGTGCATTACAGGTATAACCAGAATATTGAAAACTGCGGTTAACAACTCAGGAGGAAAATATGCATAAAAATAAATATACAGACTGTGCAATGAAAATAAACTGCTAATCAAAATTAGCGTAACACTTTTTAGACTAGCGCCATTTGCGTCCTATTCGAGTTGGAGACTTGCAGTTTTTAATTTTCGGGAGCCTATAGGGTTGCTTTTAATGCCCTGATAGAACACAAATGGTGCTAATCTAAAAGTGTTACGCTAATTTTGATGAGCAGTTTATACTGAATAAATAAAATTGCAAATTGAATTTTATGGGCATGTAAATGTACCAAATAAAAATGCGTTATTTCCCTCAACCATATCTTTCGAAAGGGCTATAAATTGTATGGCACACATTAAATTAACAGTTTCTCTAGAAACCTCAATAGATACAAAAGTTGTTAGGGTAAGTACCTTTTTCGATATTATCTTTTAATTTTTGACGCATTTATGTTCTGCTAACAATATATTTCAATATATGTTGCTCTACTAACAAACTAAGGGGATTTAGAATGATATACTGAACAGTGCCGACAGAACTCGTCAGGCAAATAATGCGTCGTATAAGGCGCCAACGCCGCACAATCAGGGCATGTTAAATTTAAGATAAAAGTAAAAAAATCAGTAAAACTTTATTTGTCAAAATTTAAAATCATTTTATTAAGAAAATATGTTCCGAATTTCATTCTGGACCTATATATCAAGTTTGACATAGATATTCCAAAATTTAGTGTTTTCTTAATTTTTTTCTAATTTCAATTTGAAACCGGTTAAAATGTATTTTATTTTATACTTGTAAATCGACCTTGTGAAATTACAATTTTGTTTAGTTTACAATTAAAAAATCTTATTTTCGAAATCATTAATTTTTTACGTAAATAAAAAAAATTGTACAACTTATATTTTATTTAAATACAGTTTAATATGACAGTAAATTATTCATTGAAATAACATCACAATAGCTATTTAAGTAAAAAAAAAACGCAAAGAACTTGTCACAACACTAATCGATATACTGTCACAATCGCAAAAACCAAAATCACAAAAAATTAAATTACTCTAGTTTATTTTTGATTAAATGAAATCAAAAAATTTTATGTACTTTCTGGAAGTATTTTTTTTGCATTTGTTGTTTATTAGTAAGTTACGTTGTTGTTTCAATGCATAATTCACTGATAAATGGAATTGTATAAAATAAAATAAAAAATGAAAATTGTATTAGTTATAATTTTTCTTGTACCCTTGTATATTTATAAGATGGTTTCTAACCGAAAAGTAAAAGAAATGGGTTCATTTACTTGATCAATTTGCAAAACTTAACTACCAAAGGAAAGTAAAAAAATAAATCAGAGATAAAAAATGGAAAGCACTAAGTTGTGGAATGTCGCAATTTAATATCCAAAGCGAAATTCTGAACAACTTTTCTAGAAAACGTTTTGCAAAATTTTTACGAATAAAACCATTTATCTGATTTTATTTTTAATCTCAAATTTTATTGATAACTTGGACTATCTATTTCAGATATGTAATATACATACATACATTGACAAAGGATTTTTGGGATGTTGGACAAATAACGATCTACTAATTTTCTGCCCGTTATTTATTTGTCCAACATCCCAAAAAAATCCTTTGTCGAATTTGATGTTTTATGGACGCAAACTGATAACTACCAATACATACATACAGTATATTATACATACATACAGTATATATATTATTATGTATTTTTTTATCGTTGTTTTATTCCATTTTTTCTAAATTAAGAAATAAATACATATTCCCCTCAATATACCTCTCGACAAAGTTGGAAAAGTTGAACTTTGTCGCTGAAAGGAGCGATGAAATAAATGGTGGACTTGTGGACGAATTGTGGACATCCGTAAATAATTTCTTTATCTGCATATGAGGATAGTGTAGGGAAAAAAGGGCTTCAAAGAAACCATGTTCTATTCTTAATTTAAATAATTTATTTTTCGTTGTAAAATGTCGCTCGTTACAAGAGCTAAACTCTCTTTTCGCCTTATTTTCCAAATTTGCGTATTAGATATGAATAATTTGTCGACATTCGTACATCCACTTTTGATATTTATCTACAATGGACATCGCACTTTGTTAATAACTACTAGATCTAAAATTGTCGAGAAGCAAATACTATTTATTTTATTGTTTTTTATTTCACTTGTATTTTAAGAATATTCTCATTAATTATTATGATTTATTAATTGTTATTGTTATTGATGTCGCACGATTTGGTATTTTCTCTTTACTTTTATTATTGTTATTTAAACAGGTTAGGAATAGACGGTCTATACATATCGATATATCACCTTTCGATATATTTCTGTCGCGCATTCTTACAACAAGCAGCCACGTGACCTCATTTGTCTCTGAAAACGAGCGACTAGCGACTGCATGACGCCGTAGCTTTAGAGTGCTTGGTAGTCTTACACCAGCCTTGTACTGAACTCCGTTGAATTGTTCTCCATTGGTATCTTCTGGGTTAACACAGACCATGTATATTATACATTATATAATATACATATTGATATATTGATTGATTTATAGTAAAAATATAATATTGATTGATTTATAGTAAAAAATGCGACTGACAGCGTCGTCCAAATGTAGATGGTGTTATGATAATCGTCGTCAACGCAAGGTAGCGTTTCAGACAGAAGTTAGTCACGTAGCAGATGGTTCTCTTTGTAATACAAGATGGCGATAGTTATGAAAAACATTCCTGTGATGCTCGTTAATATTCTCTTTTTTAGTTTTAGACAAAGATAATATTAAACTAATCAGTTGGTCCATTCTTTTGCTATCAACATTGTTTACACGAATTTCCATGAAGCCATGAAGTACACTCATTGGTGCATTTCAATCTGAAGGACGAATTCATCCAATCAGCGTTAAATACACGAGCTACATTGCTCTGATCAGAACAAAATCTAAGGATTAGATATAATTCAATCATAATTCAAAAATATATTTTTTTAAATTTTCGTCTATTAATGCATAAACTATTGTGCTTACCTTAGTCATTAGTCATTATTAGGGGAGGGGGGCTTGGTTGTACATAAAGCTAAGAGGGAGGTCTTAGCGGAAATCTAAAGAGCAACGTTGCCAGAACTAACTGTAACTCTTAACTCTGCATAATAATTCTTTTTTATAAAAACCCTATATTTACAAAATGCATTGATGTACGATCAATTAATATAAGCCAATTTAATTTTCAGACTGCGTTGCGTATCGTATAATAAAGTTTACTGTTATCTTTTTTCAACCCAACTACTGTGAAATAATTTTAAACAGTTAATATTACTTTAAACAGCTGTGAAACATTTTTAAAATATCTAATACCCTTTTATTATGTGGATATTATGTGGATATGACAACAGCGAAACAAGGCAGAATGAACGGTCCAATGCGTCGGCTTCGGCGTACAAAATTTCGACGAATCGTAGCTCAGGTCAGAGTCAGGCTCAGGTCACTATTATTGCAAAGGGATACACAGAAAATACATCAGAATACATTAGTGAATATTTAGGTGTGGTAATGTCAGTGGTCATGAAAAATGAAACTTAAAAGGACTTACCCATTAAAACTCATAAATTGTTTAATACAAAGAGTAACATTACTTTTTAACTAGCGTATGATATTTTGCAGGGCGAATTTTTTCGCAGCTTTTTTCGTCTTTTGTTAAACAGTTGCAGTTTTGTTACAACTGATTTTGTGTTACTTAATTAATTTTACCTTTAATCTGACGAAATATTAAAGTCTTCCTTGTCTCAAAACAGGTATTATGGGACCAGGAATTTGGAACAGGTATACCCTGGAAAACGAGTCTTCCTTCAAGGCAGACCTGTTCCAAATATCCGTTTGGCAGGTATGAAAATTTGGCAAGTAAGACTCGAATATTTTGTCTGGTTTAACCTTTAGACTGCCGGCTGGCTCATATATGGGACAGTAATAAAATGATAGTTTTAGTTATGAATACAGATATTATAGTGAATTTTCCCATTTAATAGGCTCTCTGATATCTAAAGCATACAACTGAAATTCTTTCTAGTCGATCGAGGTCCCCAAACTACCCTTATCGAGGGGTGAAATATTTAAAAACCCGTTATTGAACTTGTATTCGTTATTGAACTTTTTACTGAATTCTTTTAGTAAATAGCCTGTAAAATCTATAAAATGTATCCTAAAATTTTCCGCAATTGATTGAGATGCCGAAACTACCCCTAGCGAGGTGGTGAAATTTTCAAAAATTCAGTATTAGGTGGGTATTGACTTTTTACACGATTTTTTCGGAAGCACGCTGTAAAATCTGTAAAATCTACCCTAAAATTTTCCGCAATTGATTGAGATGCCGAAACCACCTCTAGCGAAAGGGGTAATATTTTCAAAAATCTTTATTGAACGGTTATTGACTTTTTATCAGTTATTTGAAATTAAATTTTTTTTACATAGAATATATTATTAGTTTTTTACTTGAATTACTGTATTTAGATAAATAATATTTTTTAGCGATACTTGAATATAATGTGTTCGATTGAATTCGAATGTAAAACATTGAATTTTCTATAACTATATAAATATATAAGTATAAAAATATATACGTATGAAAATATATATGTATGAAAATATGTAAGTCTAGGGTTGAAGAAAAAAATATTATTTCAGTGTAACTGATCGCTTTTTTCATGTTTTTGAGTGGTTTTATTGGTGACTAAATATATTTTAGTGTTTTTGGTAGCTTATTACATTATAATATCAAGCACATTCGGTTAAAAATAAATATATAGTAATTTACACAATCTAAAAATTTTTAACATTGGCCCGACCGTTGCCAGCCGGCCTGGCTCATATATGAGCCACCCTACCTCGGCAACTACTCTAGATGTATTAGATATTTATATATATAAACTTTGCCCCTCTAAAATATCCATCTATAAGGGAAAAATGCCGGCAGTCTAAAGGTTAAAGGTAAAATTGATGAAGTAAATTCTAATCAATTGTAAGGAAACCGCAATTGTCTATCAAGAGACGAAGAAACCAATAGTGTACTGCTATCACCGAAGTATGGCAACAACACGGATTCTGTATGCCCCACTTTTTATAACTGGTCATTAAAAATCTGTCATTATAACTTCATAACTTGTGAATCAAATTTCTTCGCATTTTAGGTCGAAATTTTATGAGCTTCGTGGGTAAATTCTTTTAAGGTGCCATGTTTCGGGACCATTTTTCGGGACCTAAATTCCGCTCCATTTTGTAATAGTTAGCCCCTTAGTACGTTTTAATGTTCTGTGAACTATCGTTTTGTAATAATAATGACCCGAGTCCGCCTCTGTTGAGATTGGCCGAAATCTGACGTAATCACCATGTTCATGTTAGTAGCATCTGCACATGTTTTGCGTTACAGACCAAACACCAAAATACCATTTAATTATTTGAACTTTTTCGTCAATGTGATAAATATCCATTTTTATTTTTATGAATGTATGTAGTGCTTCTACAATACGCTCGTAATAACGCACTTTTCTAATCAGGCACTAGACCAGAATAAAATATAAAATGGTATTTCAAATTTTAACTCTAACAGCCCTACCGACAAACCGGTCTGCCTTTCATACGCCTGCGCTAGCGACTGGACCGCAATTGGTTCTAACCTCATGTTTACATCTACTCAATAAAGAAGTGAAATTATCAATTGCCTTTCATTCCGCTATGTACGCATTAGGGTGCCGCTTACTGTATAATAAATGCATAGAACTAGCTCCCATACTAGCGAAAACAATAGACTAGCCCACACATTATCACTCTCAACAAAATATATCACTAATAAAAACACTGTTTCATAGAGCGGAAAAGGTGTGTGATGAAGTCAACAAACAGGAAGAAACCAATCACGTCAAAAAAGCCTTACAGAAGAAATGCTACCACCAACGGATTATAGAAAGAGCTACATCTACTTGACATAGAGAAAACAAGGAGCCATCTACAGTCTACACAAGCCTATTATATATCGCTGGTGTAACAGGTCAACGTGTAACATAAAAACTTTGAAGAAGAATAACACGGGTGTTTTTTTTAATAGTGGGGAACAACAATAATTATTCCTCCAAATAAAGATTGGTTACCAAGGACATTAGTGAAATGGTTTAGTAAGAATTTACAAGGTAGAATGTATGTGTGGAAAAGTATATGTTGGTCAAACAGGACACAGCATTCAATGCAGAATAAAGGAGCACCAACGAGACACAAGATTGGGACACATCGACAAATCAGCTGCAGCCGAATATTTGTACCAACAAGGTGACCACAAAATAAACTTCGATGATCACCCTACCATAACCATGATGATTAGCCATAGTCATGACGGACACAGTTGACCAGCTAAACGAATAAATGCCATGATATATAACGAGGAGTAGACAACAACAGTGTTCAAAGTAACTTCTGAAGAAGCCGACAATGTGATCGGCGAAACATCAAGAATGAAAATTCATCACACACGGCAATACCTGGCAATGGCGGACTAACTCCTTGGGAAACCCGGGGGATTCTGATGGGCCCCTATTTTGAATAAAATGCCAAAAAAACGAGGTGAATCTGGAGGATAATGTAAAAAAACTCGCCAATTTCGCTCAAATTTCTTATATTTTGTTAGAGAGGAATGTTGCAGAAACAAAAATCATTGTGTTTAGCTATGGGCTTTAATATAACGTATATAGAAAATATAAAACTTCTATAAAATGATCAACAAAAAAGATTATTACCAAATACCGTACAATTACCAAAAATCTGTAGAAATATAAAAATTAGTAATAATAAATCAAGTAATAGCAACGAGCCATAAAAAACAGTTAACAGTTATTAATGTTAGTCAAACAAGAATAGACGTATTTATTCTATTCTTAATATTAAAATAACCTTATTTAATCGTCACGGCTGTTATATTATGTGACAGACATTATTTGTTTTGGAATTGTGACAGCCACTTGTCATGGGTTTGACAACAACAAACTTCCGGTTCAAGTTTCAACATAACCGTTATTTCCATCTCTCTCGTTTATAGTTGATTTGATGACGTTTTTTTTTTGGATGACTCTTTATTATTAAGAATGTATATTTAATGTCGCACTGAATTTGTTTATAACGTAGTGTATACGTGTAAAGTATTTTCCTGGAAAACAGTTTTTATGAGAAGTTTTTTGTGACAACTAGATTGTATTTTGAAGGGTCACGTAAAAAATTAAACTTTGAAGTTGTCTGAAGAGATTAGACTTACCTTTCCGGGACCTTTATTTTCGATGGTTAACATGTTTAGAAGAAAGCTTGTTTTACTATACAATAATTCGTCTTTTAAGTTTTGTTAAACAGAATAAACCATTTTTCTATTATTGTCGATTTTTCTATGGTGGTGTCCCAATTACTGCCAACAATTTATATCTGGAATAAGTAACATTATCCAATGACACTAACTATTTGATTTCAGAATTCTAAGAAATTTATCAACTATGAATTTCATTACCGTCTTGCTTGTAGTAATCTTCGCCTTGGTTGCACATCTACAAACCATCTTGGCTTGCATTAGAAATGGTCATACTTGTCAATATACCGGCAGCATGGGAAATTGTTGTTCAGGCTTCTGCTACCAGCAAGTAGGATGGGCAGAAGGTTATTGCCGACAGAGATAAATTAAACTTGTTGAGACAGGACCAATAAACTTACTTGTAATATTATATACTATTCACGAATAAATGAATATATGAGCTGATTTGTGTTTGTTAACATTCAATTTGATATATTCAGGAAGACAGAAAATTGTTTCATTCCAATTTTAATGAAACTGCATGTTTTCAAAGTTCCCGATTAATTTTTGACCCAGTCTCTGGCGGGGCATTGCGCTGGTTTTAGACTCCTAAAAAGACTCCTAGAAAAACGCAGGACTCACTTTTGGTCTCTTTGTTGTTTGTATCAGTGAAACGTATGTTGTAAGGGCTATTAATTTGTTTAACATATTTTTAATATAAGTATAATTTGATATAAAATACCTCAAATGATTATTTAAGGCAGCTACGAAAGACACATTTAAATTGTCACTTTGGGTAAATATATGTCAGTCGTTTTACATTATTATCTATTCTGATGTATGAAGTACTAATAGTCATCATTTATAAAAATAGGTTAAACAAAATAATGAATAGCCCTTATTAAAGCATGATTTCGTAAACATCAGAAACCCTGAAACTGAACCAAAGTTGTGTGTGTGTGTTTTTTTAATTGAATACCCTGTATAGCATTGCATATTCTTTTTCCTTTTCAAAATATACAGGGTGAATCAGAAAAATGGGACAAGACTAAACTGGAGATACCAAAAAGATAAACTGGGCCCCAAAATACTATGATTGAGCTCAACATGCCTTATACCAATGTCGCTAGTTTAAAAGATACAGTCTGTTCAAAGTTGTATTCTGAAATTTCTCAATATAATAATTAAGAAAGTTTTGATGGTATAAATCTGAAAATTTGTAGTTTTATGTTTTTTGGTGTGACAATTACGAATTTTAAGCTTATTTTGACGTTGCTCCTGGAGGGCGCTAGTTTCACCGTATTAATTTGGTAAATTAAAACATTTTTTTATCTGTTGACCCATGCGTAAAACAATTCGAGAATCTAAAAGAACGCTCAATGATATGTAAATATGACAAATGTTAACACAATCCTACTTAGAAAAAATATAGCAACATCAGCGCCTGAAAAAAAAATCAACAAAACACATTGACCATTTTAAATGCAAATAACTTAAAAACCAATGGATTTAGACGACCTAAACAGGAGTATCTTTTCTCTGTAGAATTGAGCGTTTTTTATATTCTCGACTCGTTTTACGCATGACTCAACAAATAAAAAAAATATATTTTAATTTCCCAAAATAATACGGTGAAACTAGCGCCCTCTAGAAGCAACGTCAAAATAAGCTTAAAATTCATAATTCTCAACCCAAAAAACAAAGCTACCAACTTTCAGATTTATACTATCAAAACTTTCTCAATTATTGAGAAATTTCAGAAGAATATTTAAACTTTGAACACGCTGTATCTCTTAAACCAGCGACATTGGTATAAGGCATATTGAGCTCAATCATAATATTTTGGTCTCTAGTATCTCCAGTTTAGTCCCATTCTTTCTGACTCACCCTGTATAACTTGCATATTATGTGTTTCAACAGGTCGCAACAGCTTTCTTTTAAAAATCGTCACCGGACGCGGGAATCTAACCCTGTACAACAGGAATTTTTAGACTGATTGATCTATTGTAGAATAGTTAGTGGACATTTTAAACATCTTATAAATACAAAATCAATATAAACTGCTCATCAAAATTAATGTAACACTTTTAGATTAGCGCCATTAGCATTCTATTCATGTTAGAGACTTGCGGTTTTCAATTTTCAGTAGGTATAGGGTTGGTTTTAATGCCCCGAAGTTGTTAGGCTGTGCTTAAACGGTTCGCCGTCCACACTCCAAAAAAGCAACCCAGTGTCGAAAATTTAATTCGCAATATTTTGACGGCAATTTCAGAGACCTACAAGATGGACTAAGAATGAGGCTGTCGGGTAAAAACTCCATCCCGGCACACACTAAGCCCTCCTCGATAAGTTCTATTTATTTGGTCGCTGTCCAATTTCTTTAACCCCTTTCCAGACACCCTAAGCCACCCTTTGCAATTACGCAGGGTTTTGCGTGGTTTGACCTCTGTTGGGCGAAATCATTGATGCTAATACTGTTTAATAAATTGGTGTGGGGTTCAGAGCCTTCAAGTAATGCTATGATATGAATGTGAGACAAAACGACATACCATGCAGTCTTCTACAGGGGCGGAACCAGAGGTGGAAAGTGGGGGGTCGGTGTGGCTATGGCCTGGAGGAGCGCTTGTGGTATCAAAGGGTGAAAGTGAGTTATGGCACTTCACACTAATTTATTAGGCAGCATTAGGATCAATGGATTCGCCCAACAGAGGTCAAACCACGCAAAACACTGCGTAAATGCAATGGGGTAGCCTAGGGGGGGGGGGGTGTCTGGAAATGGGTTGAAGAGATGGGACAGCGACCAAATACACAGAACTTATTGAAAAGGTCTTATTATGTGCCGGGATGGAATTTTTATCCAACAGCGTCCTTCTTAGTCGATCCTTTAGGTTTCTGAAATTGCCGTCAAAATATTGCGAATTCAAATTTCGTCAAGGGTTTTTTTTTGGCGTGTGGACAACGAACCGTTTAGGTCACAGCGTACGTAAATCGATAACGTTTGTCTCATGAACTTTTTTTTCTAATTTATTAAGAAACTAAATAAATATAAATTAATAATAATCTAAAAATTACTGCCTTGGTTACTTCGTTGGTAATGTGTGTGAAATACATGTTTTAATAAGGGCTGTTAATTACACAGTTATAATATAACGTTTGTCTGATGAACTTTTTTTTCTAATTTAATAATAAACTAAATAAATATAAATTAATAATAATCTAAAAATCACTGCCTTGATTACTTCGTTGGTAATGTGTGTGAAATACATGTTTTAATAAGGGCTGTTAATTACACAGCCACACAGACAAAAAAAAGTTCTGTGCACTGAGCATGAGGGTATGGAATCGACAGATTTTTTAACGCTGATTACGAATCCGAAGACGAAAAATTGATCTATCGTGTCAATTTTTCAGGGCCGGCCTGTTAAGGGGCCCGCAGGGGATTTTCCTAAGTCCGCCCCTTTTGATGCCGGTGACCAGAGAAACAGAGTTGTAGCACTGAGAAGTTAGTAGAGATCACGGACAAGGTCATCCACCCATCTCCATGCACTCAGCAATCATTCTCGAAACCCCAAAGCGATTGAACATCTCAATTTTAAACCATTGAATATATTATTTTGGGAAGTGTGAATACATCCCATTTATGGTTCCCACATTCGGTTCACATGTTCTCACCCCTTCTGGGTGACATACCACGATATATTCCCCCTTCCCAAGAAAATATGTTGATTGGTTTAAAATTTTGGGGTTTCGAGAATGATTATTGAGTTCATGGAGATGGTTGAATGACCTTGTCCGTGATCTCTACCAACTTTTCTGTGCTACAGGACTCTACCAACTCTGTTTCTCTGGTCACCAGCATCAAAAGGGCCGGACTAGGAAAAACCCCACGGGCCTCTTAACGGGCTGGTCCTGAAAAATTGACATAATAGATCAATTTTTTGTCTTCGGATTCGTAATCACCGTTAAAAAATCTGTCGATTCCATACACTCATGCTCGCTGCACAGAACTTTTTTTTGTGTGTCTGTGGAATGATTGCTGAGTGCATGGAAATGGGTGTATGACCTTATCCGTGATCTCTACCAACTTCTCTGTGCTACAGGACTCCACCAACTCTGTTTCTCTGGTCACCAGCATCAAAAAGGCCGGACTTAGGAAAATCCCCCCCCCGAGTCCCTTAACGGGCTGGCCCTGAAAAATTGACACGATAGATCAATTTTTCGTCTTCGGATTTGTAATCAGCGTTAAAAAATCTGTCGATTCCATACCCTCATGCTCGCTGCACAGAACTTTTTTTGTTTGGCTGTGTTATTTGTTTAACATATTTTTATAAATGATGAGTATTAGTACTTAATACACATACATTTTGTGTAATATTTGTTTTATTACAATAGATAATAATGTAAAAAGACTGATAAAATTATACACCATAAAGTGACAATTTATTTAAGTGTGTCTTTCTATCTACCTTAAATAATCATTTGAGGTATTTTACCTCAGATTATACTTATGTTCAAAATATGTTAAAAATTAATAGCCCCTTGAAACACACGTACCTTTCACTGATTAATTTTTGACAACAAAAAGTAACTACTATTCACGGCTTATTATAAATTATGTGACATTCCTGAGGAGGTATGTTACTTTATATGTTTAACGCATAATATTTTTAAAAAGCTATGGATGAAAGTATGACAAATGTTATATCGTTGTAATCAAACAATAAAGCGTGATTCGTCAAATAAAAAAAATACAGTGTGATCCATTTAAAAAAATGTTGGTTAAACAGCTCCTATATTATTCTTTCCATTGTTCTTTTGCCATAATATTCTAAAATTGCAAGAATTGCCTACCCTACTAAAGAAAAGGTGGTGGACATTCTCACGAAGTCATCCTGTACTTAACCTACTGTCGTGAAATAAATGAACAAGTATTTGCGCTTTGGATACTAGTGACGCCGCGCCAGCGGTATCCATTCCAAAACACCAACACGTAGTGGGTATTGAGGGTATTGAGGTTTTACCTTAATAGCTAACGAGAGATTCTGCTTTGTGGGCTTTACCTATAACGCCATCTGAGGATTCTGTGTCTATGTGCAAGAACATGTAGTGTATCTGGAACAAGTGTGTATATACGTCATTTTCGGTTAGGCAAGTACCCTGAGACCAACAGAGTAACAAGTTGAAACTTGTGCAGAGTTATTGGTTATACAGGGTGTCCGTAAATTCCATGGGCAGCGTCCTACCACGGATTTATGCGATAAAAATAAGACGATTTAATCCAACATACATTGGGATGGAGCCCCAATAATATTTTGGGAACAACAGTGGAAGAGCTCTGTCCAGAATATTAGAATTCGGTATGACTATTTAATATGTAATTCAGATATAATCAATACGATGTATTTAAGATCATATTTTGGTCCACACGACGTCCACAACACGAAGTTTTTAAAAATTAAATTACTAATCCATTTTGAAAGTCAGGTGTAACAGACATATGTACAGTTTTGCGCTCTATGTACCTTACTCACTGTTGATCGCACAATAGGCCGACCTTATTAAAACTCGTCCGATCCGGGACTCCATAACCAATCATCAATAAAATCTCAATTCTTTGGGTTTTAGTCAAACATCGAAATAGACTAACTACAGGGCAATTAAGGCTTGCCAAATTTGACAGTTAATGATGACATATGTATAACATATTTATACATCAAAATTTGCGCATTTAAAAATTAAGTTTGAAGTGTATGCGCAATTTTTTTGCTCATCCTGTAATGCTTTTATTGAATTTGTCTCAACCTTTTCGTCCTCACCATATTACAAATAGTTTACAAATATTATACTCGTATATATTAATAACCAAAACATAATAATTCGTAGATACAATATTGTTAAAAGTATAGTTATTACTTTTTAAGGTTAAATATGTATCAAAAATTTGACCAGATCAATATCTAATTATACCTATAAAATTCTCTAACACGATTTTCACATAAGAAAATCATGATGCCAAAATTTTTATAATATTGCATCTAGACAAGTTCACTTTTATAAAAAAGACCCTACTGTGTCATAAATTTAAAAGTTTCATAAAATATTTAAATGTCAGAAACTATTATTGTTAGAAAGAAACATGTATTGTGAGTGAACTAAATAGTAACGAAATCTATAATTATTATATTAAAGTATATACATGCAGTCTTCAGAGCTAAAGTTTCGGTCGGAAGACTAAACATTAAAGATTGTAATAGTCTAATTCTAAGTCTTACTATTTACCTTTTATAGAAAAATCATTCGAAAAACACTTAACAAATCATGTACAAAAATTACATATGTTTAATCCAAATATATACTTGGTTTCTATATCTTTCTATTGCAACTTAACTTATTAAAATGCAAGTAAACTTAACGTAGAGCTGTGAATTTTAAGCCAAAAACTTTAAACAAGGAAATACAAATAAATCAGAACTATTCATCTATAGATAATTTATTCGTTAACGCCATGTTACATAATATACGCCCAAACAGGTGTTTGTATCCACCATCTCAACCATCGAATTTATCTGCAATATCCAGTAGCCCAGCCACCTTCCTTATGGCAATATCCGGCACAACAGTTGCCTTGACTACCATCTGGTTGGCAACCGTTGCCGTTGGCAATGCAAGCCATGGCAGTCTGTTGCAATGCAACCAGGGCAAAGATGACCACAAACAAAACACTAATGAAGTTCATTGTCGATTAATTAAATTCTGAAACCAACTTATCATTAGCTTAATCAGTCGACAAAAACGAGTGTATCAAAGATTTTAGCATATGCCAAAAAAATATATCGAATTATGAAAAGGGTAGAATGAATACGTCATCTTTATGTTTTGGAGATAATATGTGTATTTATGGAAGAACTTAACAACCTACGGAACATATCTGGTTTTTGGAATTGAGGTATACAGTGTATCACAAAAGACTGCGTATTTCGGAAAATTGCAATAATTGGAAAAATAACTCGGATAGGTCAATTTTTGTTTTTTTGGTGTATGAACTTTTGTGAAGTTCTCGACGATGTAACCAGTGGTAGCACCGTATGAAAGTTTAGGTATTTCTGATTAATTTGGTGTTGTACATGGGGATTGGTAGTGAAAATTTTGGAGAAAAAATCGAAAAAGCCGTAATCTTCGAATTTCTCTGAAATGTTCAAATTGCTGCCCATTTGCAGTTTAACAATGGTCCAGTCTCTCGACAGACATTATCTACACGTTCCTGATTGTTTCAAATGATATTTGCCCGATCTCATGGCGAATGTGATCATGCGAATGTGTTGATGTTGTCCGATCTGTCACAGTATACCTTGTTTTTCAAGTATCTCCATAACAAAAAACGACTGGAGTTAAATCAGAAGACCTCGCAGGTCATTTAATATTTGATCCATTAAAATTAAATAAAAATATCTACATATTTCAACAAAAATTAATTGTGATCAGGCACCTAGACTCAGCTATCCCATTGAAAACCAGAAATTCGGAGATTCTGGTTTTTTACATTTTTCTCCAAAATTTTCCCTACCAACGCCCTAATAACAAAATTGACTTTTTTTGACGAACGAAATTCGAAATAACGAACGATTTTTTCCAAAATTTCTAAATAATTTTTCCAAAAAAAAAAACATTTTTCGAAATGCGCATGACTTTTGAGACACACTGTATATTTTTGCCAAAAATATGTATTTCGGGGGAAATTTCTAGCAGAATACAAAAAAATAAAAGTAAAAATTATAATGACTTTTAATAAGTTTTACTTTTTTGTTCGAAGTTATTTTTTTTAGTTATTTAGTTTTGTTAGTTTTTTTCTTGTATTTTGTTGTATGTTTGTTTATTTTGTAATTATTCTTGCGTCTGTTCAATCGGTCATGTGCCTATTAGATGTCATAGTGTGGTCCATGTCATACACAAGTTTTCATCAACATAATGTATATATTTGCTTAGCTAGCCTTTTACAATCTATTGAAATCTTATATCGAACGAAGAAGTATAAATAACACAAAAATTGTACAAGAGACGAACAGGTAATTATCTGACTAATTAAACCGAGTCAAACTGTTGATAAACGAAAATGTCAGAAGATGTTCTGGTAATTTTTCAAAACTGATAACTTAATAAAAGCCTAGTACTAAAATTACGACTATCAAATCTGACAATTATATTATGATAGTGACATATTTTTTTTTTTTAATTTTTATGTTGTGCTTTGTATTACTCGTTTGTTAAATAATTCACTAACTACTGAATGTTGATGAAAGTAGAAGTTATTAATGTCTTCAAGAACTGAATGTAACATTTACCATAGTGTTCGTTTTTATAGTTATTTCACAAGACAAAGACAACGCCATATGTTGTGTTACTTTTCACGATTTTGAAAATTTCTAATGAGAAACTAGGGAAATCCCTCCGTGATCGTAAAAACGTAATTATTACCCTGATAATAAAGTAAAACTTCATGCAATTCTTTTGTTGAATAATTAGATTATATCGGATTTTTTGAATTAGTAAACTTTTATTTGTTAATTCGATGGATCATCTTAATAAGACATTTAGAGGTAAGAGATTCGCTATTCAGATTTGGCATCAAAATTGGTATTAACCTAATGCACGAACAACAACTCGGCTGCCATATTTCAAAACACAGTAACTGTTATTTTCAAGGTTTGAGTAAATTAAAGAAAACTTTAAACATATGGCCCTCGAAGTATTAAAGATCTTTAAATACAATTTTAACAGTTTAGGATACTATAATTACAAGTTATTGTATACGTAAACAATAATTTAAAGATTCTTGTGTTTTTAAAAAAAATGCAGTTGCTGTGTTTTGGCATAGTTGTTTAATAAAACGTGAGCAGAGTGTATAGTAAAAAGCATTGTATCTGCACATAATATTTTCATTTTGATAATTACCACTTGCTGTGACCAATAATTGCCAATTAACTTTGTGACCAATAATTACCACTTAATTACCACTTGCTTTGACCACTTACTGTGTTACGAGTAAAACCATCTAACTAAAATCTATTTTCCAATTCACAGTAACTGCCACATACTGTGTTACGGGTAAATTTTTGTAAAACATTCTCTTCCAGATGTTGCTTCCAATACACAGTAAGTAGGTACCACATACTAGGTTTCGCCTATATTTTACTATTGAAAAATAGCATTTGATGGGTTTTGGCGTAGAAAACCTAAAATTGTATTGTAGATACTGTGTTTCGCCGAAATATATGTGAGTAACTATGAGAGATATTCGTTTTCTAGGTAGTGCAATAGACGCGGAATAAACACAGTATCTGCTCGGAGTAAAAACTGAATTTTTGAGACAAATGTTGGATACTGTGTTCCTGTGTTGTGAAATGTGGCAGCCGAACTGTAATGTCAATATACCATTTCATCATTAATGTCAATATACCGTCACTATTTTCGACCATTTTTTGTACCCAAAATCGTCATAGAAAATTATTTTTTTTTAAATCAATATGTAGAGTTACATCTTGCATATTTTTTTCTGAAATAAAACTTTTCTAAAGTCCATTAGTTTCCCACATCAAAAATAAATAAATTTGGATTTTGTCCAGTGATTTTTACTTAAAACCCTTTAACGCCCAAGTGTACTTGAAGGAAACGCAATGAGAACAATTTAATTTTCTCATTTTTGAGATTAGAATAACTATAAGTTGCCCGATTCTCACCACGTGGAGGTGGGTGATTTTGAGAATCATTTTTTTTTAAATTTGTATTTATTTTTTTATTTTTTTATAAAAATAAGAAAATAATTTTTTTTAATTTTCATTTATTTTTTAATAAAAATTTATTTTTTACAACTTTCTTATAACTCATCAAAAAATGAGTATTAAATTATTTAACAAATCAGTAATAAAAAAGTAAAAACCGAATAATGTCACTGGCATAATATTATTATCTGATTTTATAGCTGTAATTTTAGTACTAGGCTTTTATTAAGTTATCAATTTTTCAAAATTGATAAACACCTGACATTTTCTTTTATCAACAATTTGACTCTGTTTAAATAGTCAGATACGTAGCCTATTCGTCTCTTATACAATTTTTATGTTATTTATACTTCTTAGTTCGATATAAGACTTCAATAGATTGTAAAAGGTTAGCTAAGCAAATATATACATTATGTTGATGAAAACCTATGCATGACATGTAATTACACCATCATGATATCTAATAGACACATAACCGATTGAACAGACACAAGAAAAAATATTATGAATGATTTGTTCCTATCATAAAAGCTAACAAAACTAAGTAACTAAAAAGTAAAACTTGACTGCTTTAGAATTTGTGTAAAAATTATTTGATCTTTGTCGTTATACTTTTTACTTTTGGTTTTTGTCTTCTGTTTGCTAGAAATTACTCCTGAATTATATATTTTTGGCAAGAATATACGGTGTGTCTCAAAAATCATGCGCATTTCGAAAAATTTCAGGTAAGGTTTAATGCTCAAAAATGTAACTAGTGGCGGTGGGTGGGTGATAAGGTTGTTTTTTTTTTTAATGACAACCACTTTTTTTATTACATCGTATGAAAGCTTATGTATTTCTTATTTATTTAGTTTTTTTTTATTTCTCCTTTATCCAACGTTCTGGGTTGGTGGGGTTGGTGAGGAAAATTTTGGAGAAAAATCGAAAAATCATAATCTCCGAATTTCTCGTTTTCAATGGGATAGCCGAGTCTAGGTGCCTGAATAGAATACATTTTTGTTGAAATAGCTCTTTTTGTTTGATTTTAATGTAGCAAATGTTAAGTGGCCTGCGAGGTCTCCTGATTTAACCCCGGTTGACAGACCGGACCGCATTGAAGACTTGAAGCAACGCATTCATCATGAGATAGGGCACATATCACCAGGAATAATCAGGAATGTGCAGAGAGAGTTTATCGACAGGCTGGGCCATTGTTAAGGGGTCTTTCTGGTTACAAATTTTCAAAAAATGGATTTTTTTTACGGATTTTACTAATAAATATCTTCAAAAACATGATACAAAAGGTTTTAGAGCGATATCATAATTCTAAAATTATTTTTAAGCATATACAGTGACACTCTGTGAGAGAGCATTTTTTTGACGCTCGGCTGTGTTTCGATAATTTAGACTCTCCACCTGTTTTTAACATCTGCTTCGATCTGATTCACTCTATATTATGATCTCTTTCTATAACAAACATCTCGTTATTACACAACGTGTTAGTCTATAAGCAACGTATATTTTTTAATTTCCTTAACAAAAATTTAAACGCGATTTTTTAGAATCCATGTTTTTTAGGGTTGCGGGCACGATTTAAGAAAAACTAATTGACCAATTGCTCTGATTTTTGAATTTGTTATTGTATATACATACATTTATGGCTATAGCATAAACTAGAATCGTTTTGATTGGTAAAAATTTTTCCCATTTGTTCCGATTCTCAACCCTCAAATTGTTTTTTCGAAAAATGGCCGCCCTTCTATTATTTTTTGATGAAAAACAAATATTCTAGTTCATGCTATAGCCACTTCAACAAGGAATAATTTGCCATTTTTTATTTTTTTTTTCAGATCATCCAGTCGCCCAAAATCATGCCTGCAGTCATTTTTTGATGTTTTTTTAAAAAAAATCGGTATGTCAAAATAAAATTTTTAAAAAATCTAATTTTTTTTTTATAATACGTAAACGTCAATAAGCATACCTACAAATTTTCAAAACTATGAAAAAAAAATGTTCAAAAACAATTTTGTTTTTGAATATCGTAACCAGAAAGACCCCTTAAACTGCAAATGACGAGCAGTTTGAACACTTGATCCATTGAAATGAAATGAAAAAAAGCTGTCAAAAAAATTGATTATGTTCAGGTGTTTAGACTCGGCTATCCAATTTAAAAAGAGAAAAAATCAAATTAATCAGTAAGATCACTTCCATACGGTGCCGCAACTGGTTACCTTTTAGAAAATTGAACTTCACCTCAACTTCAAGTTCATTCTCAAAAAAAAAAAAATTGACCTGTCCGGCGGTTTTTCCAATAAATGTCACTTTCCGAAATACACATGACTGTTATGACACACTGTATACCTCAAATCCAAAAACCAGTTCTTCCATAAATTTATTGTGAATGATAATATATATTATATTTCCAAAATATCGAGATGTCATATTCATACCCTTTTTATAATTCTATAAATTTTCATTCGTTTTTTTTTTACCGATAAAACTGATATAAGTTGGTTTCACCATCTACTAAATCGACAATGAACTTCATTGGTGTTTTGTTTGTGATCATCTTCGCCCTGGTTGCATTGCAACAGACTACCATGGCTTGCATTGCCAAGGGTAACGGTTGCCAACCAGATGGTAGTCAAGGCAACTGTTGTGCCGGATATTGCCCTAAGGAAGGTGGCTGGGCTACTGGATATCGCAGATAAATTCGATGATTGAGATGGTCGATACAAACACCTGTTTGGACATATGTATATTATGTAACATATAGTTAACAAATAAAGTATCTATTGATGAATATTTTTGATTTTTTTTTATTTCCTTATTTAAAGTGTTTGGCGTAAAGTTCTCAGCTCTACGTTAAATTTCAATGAATCTTAATAAATTAAGTTGCAAAATAAATTGAAATTAAAGAAATAGAAGCGATGAACTTAATTTCTATTAAAAATATGCAATTTTTGAATATATCTTGTTAAGTGTTTTTCAAATGCTTCTTATGTGAAAGGTATTTACCTGGAAATTTATTTGTAATGTTTATCTTAATGTTTATTAAGGTTTACAATTCAAATACGACTATTTAAATGTTTAGTCTTCAGATGGAAACTTTGACTCTGAAGGCTACGTGTAAACTAATAGTTCTCTACACTTCTGATTATAGATTTTAATAGAATGCAGGCTTTCACGGCTGTTGTCCAATGGTGAAGTTATTTCTTCCGGGTTTTGCCGCGGTCGTCTAAATTGACTTGACGTTTCGCTGATCATGCTGTAAGCTTCTTCAGGGTTTCTAAAGACTGCTGTTGTCGTCTTTTGCTCCTCGTTATATACCGTGGCTCTGCTATGTTTGGCTGCACATCCATCGAGCTCGGTTGACCATGACATTCCAGGTCACTGGTTCTTGGTATCGCTAATCTTCATGTATTACTCTGTCGATACCCGTCCTCCCTATTAAAATTATTATTGTTTTTCATGATCTCCAGGGATTCTCTAATTATTCTTGGGTAATATATTGAAGTTTTTTTGTCTAACACTCTGACATTCTCATAATCGATTTTTGTGGTTCTCGTTGGTATGAACTTGTTCCGCTATTGCTGACTTGTCTGTATTCCCCAGTCTGGTATGTCGTTGATGTTCTTTGATCCTACATTGTATACTTCTTCCCGTCTGTCCAATTTAGCTTTTCCCACAGGTACATTTTAACTCGTAGACGCCTTTAGTTAAAAGTCTATGGACCAGATCCTTGTTTGAGGGGAAGCACCTGTTGTATTTTCTTTACTGTGCAAAATCGTACACAATATTCTTTTTGGACAGTGTTTTCTTGAGTTTATCTGTCACTCCTGAGACATAGGGTAGGCAAGCATACGTTGTTGGTTGTTGCTCTACATTTGTTCTCTGGGTGGGGCATACTCTGTCGATGTCCTTTTCTTTATAACCGTTTTTCGTTAAAGCTTCCTTAATTTGCTGTAATTCCTCTGGGTCTGCTTTCGTCATCAGATATTGTTTCAGCTCTATGAACTAGTGTTTTGATTAACGATCTTTTCTGTTGCGGATGGTGATGCGATGCTGCGTTCAGGTAACGATATGTGTGAGTTTCGCATCACCATCCGCAAAAGAAAAGATCGTTAATCAAAACACTAGTTCATAGAGCTGAAACAATATCTGATGACGAAAGCAGACCAGAGGAATTCCAGCAAATTAAGGAAGCTTTAACGAAAAACGGTTAAAAGGAAAATACATCGACAGAGTATACCGCACCCAGAGAACAAAAGTAGAGCAACAACCAACAACGTATGTTTGCCTACCCTATAGCTAGGAGTGGCGGTGCGTGATATTTCAGTTAGCCATATATTGAAAACGACGCATGGGACCCACTTCAATTTTTAAGGTGATGACTATACACCTCTTACAGAAATGATTTATAGTGAAAAAAATCGTCAGCAAAGTTTGCGAAAAATTTTCCAAAAAACACTGGAGCACTCCCTGGGTTCTCAGTAACGCTCTGTAGAATATTTGCAGTATATTTTTTTTCATAATCTAGAAACAAATATAAGGAGACGTTTTCGATTTGTTACAAAATATTTTTTGTTTCAAAAAAGTTATGGCCATTTTAATTTTGGGAAACAAAATGTTCCTATAAAATTAAAATTAAAATGGCCATAACTTTTTGAAAAAAAATTTTTTTTGCAACAAATCGAAAAACGTCTCCTTAGATTTGTTTCTAGATTATGAAAAAAAATATACTGCAAATATTCCACAGAGCGTTACTGAGAACCCAGGGAGTGCTCCAGTGTTTTTGAAATTTTTTTCGCAAACTTTGCTGACGATTTTTTCACTATAAATCCTTTCGTAAGAGGTGTATAGTCATCACCTAAAAAAGTGAAGTGGGTCCCATGCGTCGGTTTTAAGATATGGCTAACTGAAATATCACGCACCGCCACTGCTCAGGAGTGACAGATAAACTCAAGAAAAACACTGTCGAAAAAGAATATTGTACGAGTGTACGATTTCGCACAGTAAAGGAAATACAACAGGTGCTTCCCTCAAACAAGGATCCGGTCCCTAGACTTTTAACTAAAGGTGTCTACGAGTTAAAATGTACCTGTGGGAAAAACTACATCGGACAGACGGCAAAAAGTATACAATGTAGGATCAAAGAACATCAACGACATACCAGACTGGGGAATACAGACAAGTCAGCAATAGCGGAACAAGTTCATACCAACGAGAACCACAAAATCGATTATGAGAACGTCAGAGTGGTAACAAAACTACAAGATATTACCCAATAATTAAGAACCCTGGAACCATGAAAAACAATAATAATTTTAATAGGGAGAACGGGTATCGACTGAGTAATACATGGAGATTAGCGATACCAAGAACCAGTTACCTGGAATGTCATGGTCAACCGAGCTCGACGGATGTGCAGCCAACCATAGCAGAGCCAAGGTATATAACGAGGAGCAAAAGACGACAACACCAGTCTTTAGAAACCTTTTGAAGAAGCTGACATCATGATTAGCGAAACGTCAAATCAATTTAGACGCCCGCGGCAAAACCCGGAAGAAATAACTTCACCATTATAGATTTTGTTACTACTTATTGTAGTTCACTCACAATACATGTTTAACAGTACAGTGGCAACTAAGGGTGCATTTTCATGCAGTCGCTAGTCGCTCGTTTTCAGCGACAAATGAGGTCATGTGGTAGGATTTTGAATTTTCCGTCACTTTAAGAATTGTAGCGAAAAAGTGCAGCGATTAGCGTCAAATTTAAGCGACAAATGAAACATGTGTATCGAAAGGTATATGTATACAATGATGAAAAATAAATATGATACGTGTAATATATTAATATATAAAATCATGTCTAGTAAATATGATTATCAAACGTGGATTTATCAGTGTCAAAAAATTATCCGGCAAACGCAAATTAATAGGCTTCGACGAAATAGGGTTATAACCACGCATTTACTTAATCATATTGCTATTCATAATGAACAAAGCGATATAAATAGAAAAGATTTTGGGTCTATCCATTATATAAGTTGCGACTAGAATATGGATTTTTTGAAGCTGTGTTCCCGACACTTTCTTCATACTCTTTCGATTGTTCGAATTACGTTGATGCTTGTAGACCCCGGCAGAGAAAAGCTAAACAATATTTAGCTTTATCGCTACAATTCTTAAAGTGACGGAAAATTAAAATCGTACCACGTGACCTTGTCGCTGAAAACAAGCGACTAGCGACTGCATGAAAATGCACCTTAACAGTAGTAGTTTCTGACAATATTTAACGTTTTATGAAACTTTAAGTTTCACTTTTAAAGTTTATGAGAGAAGATCTTATATTTTATAAAAGCTGACTTATCTAGATGCGATATTATAAAAATATTGGCATTATGACTTTATATGTGAAAATCGTGCTAGATGGTAGGTATACATCAATCTGGTCGAATTTTTAATATATATATTTATACTAAAAAGTAGATCAACGATACTTTCTAACAATCTTGCATCTACGAACTGTTATACTTTGATTACATGAGTATACTATATACAACATATGTATATACGAGTATAAGATTTGTAAACTATTCAAAAGACGGTGAGAACGTAAAGGTTGGTACAAATTCAATAAAGTCATTATAGCATGTACAAAAAAATTTGCGGACACGACAGACTTAATTCTTAAATGCGCAAATTTTGATGTATAAACGTATTATATGTCATCATTAACTGAAAAATTTGGCAAGCGTTAATTGTCCTGTAATTAGTCTACTTCGTTGTTTGTAAATTCAATTGGGTCAGGAACTTTATTAGGATCATTTTAACCGAAGAGTTGGATTTTGTGGAAAAATGATGAACCGATGTAATAACAATATAGTTTTCCTCCACGAAACTATGTTCTGATAAATATCTCGATCGATAGGCAAAACTGGGCATCTGAAAATCTACACTGGATGATGGAAGGACACACGCAATTTCCACAAAACGTCAAGGCGTGGGCAGAAATTGTCGATACTTTCGTCATAGGGCTGTTTTTTCATTGAATGTGCACTAAACGGGAAAATTGTTTGCAGTTACTCCAGCATAATGTAATACACGCAATTTGTATATCGGGTTCCATATTTTTGTTTTTTGTGTTGATGTTGTTAATAACGACAATGTAACTTAACTTTTTTACGTTTTTAATAGAACACAAACACACTCTTACAAATCCCTTGATATAATCTCGACATTTCTCCCTTTTCCGGCACAACCGGGCTCTAGATTTAAATATTACATACTATAAGTATTTCCATCATGCCCCACACCTTGAAAGGTTCAAGTTTCAAATGTACAAATACACAAGTAGAATGCATGAAAGTAACAAATGAATAAACAAACTAATTTTCATAAATCAGAACAAGACAAAGAAAGAGCCTAACTTGATCATAACTTTGAATCACTAAACGGAATGACCATAAACACTCCCGCACAAGCTACAAATTTTGATGATCTTGGGTAACAGTAGGTAACAGGCACACCTTCCTGACAGCTCTCTTGGTTGTTCCACTGGATGTCCGGATGCTGACAACTCTTACAACGCCATCCGCTCCAGGATGCACATCAGTTATTCGGCCTAATTTTCAACGCAAAGGGAGGAGAATTTCGTCCATTAAAACAACTAAATCTTCTATTTGGATGTGACAATCTGTTTTATTTTGTTGTTTTCGTTCTTGTAACTCAGCTAAATATTATTTTTTCCATCTCGTCCAAAACTGTCGAAGAATTTATTGAATTCTTTGAGATTATGTCAACCTATTCATAGCTCTCTCACATCTGGGTCAGGTAATGACGTCAAAGGACGCCCAATTGAAAAATGCGTAGGGGTAAGTGGGGTTAAATCGTCGGGATTGGATGACATGTGATTTAAAGGTCGAGAGTTCAAAATTGACTCTATCTGCACCAACAAAGTATACAACTCTTCAAATGTTAAGTGAGCATTACCTGCCACTATTTTAAGATTATATTTTGTCGACTTGACTGACGCCTCCCACAAACCACCAAAGTGGGAAGAATGTGGAGGTATGAAGTGCCAATTCAATCCTTCATTTGCAAACGATTCTAAAAGAGCATTAGAGTCCCTTACTAGCACTTTCCTAATTCTTTTAATTCAGATCGGGCTCCGACGAAATTCGTCCCATTGTCAGAATGAATGTTAACCGGTTTTCCACGACGTGCAATGAATCTGCGCATGGTCATGATGAATGCTTTAGTTGAAAATTCAGTTACCAGTTCAATGTGAACACATTTTATTGCAAAACAAACGAAAATACATAGATAACATTTCGATCATTTACTTCTTCTCTCTCTCCTATTTGCAATCCACAAGGGACCAGCATAATCCACTCCAGTGTTTTCAAATGGAGAGGATGGAGTTACACGTTGAACAGGTAAATTACCTATCAGAGGTACCAAAGGTTTAGGATTTACTCTTACACATTTAATGCAACCACTAACAATTTTTCTTGCTAACCTTCGACCTGATATCAACCAATAATTTTCGCGAAGTGATGATAACATTTGCTGTGGCCCAGCGTGCATTAGCCTCACATGTTCGTGTAAAACGACTAACTTTGTGATATAATGGTCAGGCGATAAAATCAATGGATTAATTTTGTTCAATGGATATGTCGAATTTGCCAATCCACCTTTCATTCGTACTGTTCCATTAGTGTGGAGAAATGGTGACAGTTTCATCAACTTACTTATTTGACCAACGATCCCTTTATTTTTAAAGACTTAATTTCTTCTGGGAACGATTCCCATTGGTATACCTTAAGGACACAATGACGTGCTGATTTTATCTCTTTGAAGTTCAATGAGCCATTCAAACGGTTTTCTTCGCTATTTTTGTAATTAAAATGAAATCTCAAACAATATGCAATTACTCTATATAATTTGTTTAAACAAGAAAACCTTTGAAAGGGGAATAGCGACACATTTTGTGTAACTATTAAATACGAATTGGTTTGTTTAATATCTGGAAGATTTTCCATATTTAGAAGTCTATTAGACTCATCACTATCTGAATTAACAAAAACTAAATCTTCATTGAGCCAACTGGGACCATTCCACCATAATAATGGTCTTTTAATTTGGAAGGTACAACTCCCCTTGACAATAAATCGGCTGGATTGTCATTTGTCGATATATGATGCCAACTATAAGTCTGAGTATTAGTTTGAACTTCAGATACCCGATTGCTGATAAAAGTTTTCAGTTTTGAAGGATCTGTATTGAGCCACGCGAGTACTATTGTCGAGTCTGACCAAAATAGGCACTCATCGAATTTCACTTCTAACGATTTGATGACTGTATCTTGAATAATAAAGAAATAATCTTGACAAAATTAACGCACCACATAACTCCAAACGAGGAATAGTTATTGGCTTAACTTAATTGGCTAAACTTGACTCTTTAAATCTGATATACTAATTTCATAAGACAGATAATCAAGACTAGGTAACCATATCAGTCCCAGTGTTTTTGACACACCCCCGATTTTATCTCCAAACTTTATTGAGTATGAGGACCATCGAGATTTTTCTGTACGATCTAAAATTTTTGGGGTCATTTGCAACCCATTTTCGAAGAGGACATTGTCCACTTTCTAAAACTTCCAAAACGTCAACACAAGTTTGCTTTAAGAGCTCTAACGAATTTGACCCTGTAATCATATCATCGACATAAAAGTCTTGCCTAATAACCTTGGCTGCATTTGGATACTTATCCTCGCATTTTTCAGCTAATTCAAAAGTACATCTAACTGCAAGAAAGGGCGCACTAGCTGTGCCATATGTAACTGTGTTTAAGTTGAATATAGAAATAGGAAGTGATGGATCTGAACGCCATATAATTGTCTGAAGAGACCGTTCATTTTCTTGAACCAGCACTTGCCGATACATTTTTTTCAATATCTGCCGAAACCACATAAACGTGTTGCCTAAATCTCAAGAGAAATGAAATCAAATCAAATTGATGGACCCACATGCTGAAGGTCATTCAATGAGTAGCCAGTTGTGGTAGCTGAAGATGCATTAAAAACTACCCTCAATTTCTTAGTTTCACTTTCTTCCCGCATGACTCCATGATGAGGCATGTAATATGCAAACTCTGCATCCTTTTCATTGTCGACCTGTGACATATGAGCCATTTCTTGATATTCTGTCATGAATTGCGTGTACATGGACTTTAAATGAAGATTATTAGCCAATTTCTTTTCCAAATGTTGAAATTGCCGTAAAGCTCGATTTTTTTATTCTTCTAGAAGACTTAAACACTTTTTAAAGGGAATTGAAACCACAAATCGATCATCATCTTGTTGTACAATTGTTTTGGCAAAATGATATTCGCACATTTGTTCTTGCATCGAAAGGTTACGACCCTCCAAGGACCCATCTTCTATTTCCCAAAATCGTGAAACCTGTTGATGAAGATCACCTAACGAAAAGTTGCAATGAGTCAACCTACTTTCATTGGTACAGAATGAAATGAATACATACAGAAATTGACAAAAATTGATTACAGGCTCTTTTTATTTACCTTAAAATAGGTTTTTAGAAAAACCTAGCGTTTTTTAGTACTTAAAAGTATTTCTATAATTTGGATATTGGTACTCCAAATCTATACTAATATATATTTATTGTTTAAAGTTATTTCACTTTTTTGAAAAAAGGAGAAACATTTTGAAAACAAAATTGTAAAAAAAGTGAATATTGCGGCCAAATCATTTTACAGATTTTTTGTAAATCTAATAACTATTCTCTAAAAGGTATACTTAAGAAAACAATTAATTTAATAAAGTTATTTCACTTTTTTGAAAAAAAGGAGAAACCCCGCTTTTTGAAAACTTAAAAACTGTAAAAAAAAGTGAATATTGCGGCCAAATCACTTTACAGATTTTTTGTAAATCTAATAACTATTCTCCCTAAAACGTATACTTAAGAAAACAATTAATTTGTTTTATTTGCTATGTATTTTTTAAATCGTTGACAGAGCTCCGACACCACTCCGAGAAACTTGCTTTTCACAAGTATTATGACCTCCTCGTAACCTTGTTTGTAGAACCATAGTTCATTTAGCTCGGTTAACAGATTGTTTAGTAAGAGTTTCCACACTCCGTGTGGGGTCTGCTGTAACCCCCATCGGGCGCGTCCCCGGGTGGTGGATAGGGGAATGCCCTCACCAGACCTGTCTGGCGGGTAGGCGTGAAATAAAATAGCGCCCGCGGACAACAGCCTAGCGGTTCCTACACGCCGCGCCGTAGGACGGGGTCAGGGGAGGGAGGGAGGGCACACACATACATACACACACACATATATATACATACATACATACATACACACACACGCCTCACACACAGACACACACACGGGTCTGCCAGTGTACTGTGTCCTGGGCCTGGTATGACTTTGTCTGCCAGTATACGGTGACCCGGGCCTGGTATCACCCAACACACACACCTACATACACATATACACCATCTTCAAGAAGTCTTCATATGAAAATGAAGTACCCCAGGCGGGTAGGACCGACAACAGTCCAGAATCCCGCCCCATCAAGGCGATGGGCTGCCCCACGGATTCTGGGGGGGGGGGGCAAACAGACGACGATTGGAAATCCGGTGAGGGGCCAGTGGGATATCCACTAAAGCTACTGGCTTAGAAGAGGCCAAAATGAACCCATTTAAGGGACAGGGTGTTCTGAGGAGGACCCCACCTAGAGAGAGGTGCGGCTCACTCAACTCTTGGAGGAGGAAAAATCCAAAAAAAGATGGTCGGCCATGACCACTGAAAAAGGAAATGCAGAATCAGGAGACCAAGTGTTGACTGGAGCTCTGGAAGACATCCATAGATACATCAGGCTGCTGCAAAGTGTAGTCAAAGATATGTATAAACCGAAGAAGGAACTAACCGAGATTACAGGATGTCTACTTCTACAGGCTGAAAAAATACAGAGCCAGGAAATTAAAAAAGTGTCTGTCAAGGCTGGAAGGTGTAGCGGGACTAGAAGAAATGGGGCAGGTGTTGAGAAAAGAAAACGCTAACCTTTGCCAGCAGATGGCGTACATGCAGAAGTCCCATGAGAAAGAGTTGGGGAATACTCAGGCATAATATCCAAAAACTTCAAGCCTTTAACTCCAATTCACAAAACCAAATACAGTGTGACTGCAAGGATAAGCAAAGGAAGGAAGCCAAGAGGGAAAGAGCTAACTAGCGATGAAAGTTACGATCGCTTCCTGCGAATATCGGAGGAGGACTGGAGAGACGAAATTTTCCCAAAAATGCGGATAAAGCTGGGAAGTCTGCGGGAGGCTCCTAGCGAGTACGCGTTTACTCCCATGCGATAAGAACATTAAATCCTCCAATAAGGTGGTAGCTAAAGAGATATACCGGTTAGGTGGACTAGAATATCTCAAAAGACAAGGAAAGAAGAAAGGGGAAGTGGCAATGATGCTCCACTCACTTGGCTTCCCAGACGAGGGGGAAGTATTACATACAACTCCAGAACCATATACTACCCTATCATCTCAGATGAAGAAGTACGAGGTAATAATGAAGGAGATTCGGACGAACATATTTTACAGACTCTAAAAGTTATCAGAGACTGCATGATACAACAAAAGAAAACGAAATTGGCCCTACCAGAACTAGAAGGTATAACTGGCATCATTATCGAAAGAATGATAGAATTCCTGTTCGTCGGCACAAATATAGAAGTGTCGCTATTTAAGGAACAGAAGAAGCCGAATATGGGGAGCAGCCCCTGCGAATCAGAATAAAAAGCTCCCAGACAACCAGTGCTAAAGGACCCGTAAGACAAAGAAAACCAAGACAAGAGGCCATACTAATAAAGACACCCAACATGAACTATGCTGAGTTACTTAAGGCAGTAAAAGACAATGTAAACCCCACCGAGATAGGGGTCGAAGTTCAGGATGTCAAAAAGACAAGAAACGGGGAGCTGCTACTTACAGTGCGGAACGGGCCGGAAAACCTGGAAGTTTTGAAGAAGGCTATCAAAGAAAAAGTCCCTGAGGCAATTGCATCCTCGCTGACCGCAAAGAAAACACTCCATGTAAAAGACCTAGACGGGATAACAACTATCGACGAAGTAAAGATCGCCATTAAAGACAGTCTCCCGACAAGCGATGCAAATATAGAGGTACGAGCCCTGCGACCAGCGTATGGAGGAAGACAGAATGTAACCGTGGTATTACCTGAAGTGGAAGCAGCGACGCTGATAGAAATAGGGTATATAAAAATCGGTTAGACAAAATGTAGAGTTCTCGAACGAAAACCGGAAACAAAATGTTCCAAGTGTTGGCGACATGGACATAAAGCGACAGAATGCAAAAACACAGCCTTCTGCGTGTTTTGCAGAATAGAGGGTCATCAATCCGGCAGTCTCAGATGCCCAACAAACAGCGATAAGAGGAAATCGGAAATACCCAAACCGAAAAACGATAATAAAGACAATGAAGTTTCTACAGATTAATGCATTTAGGAGGCGTCCATGCAATGACCTGACCATAGCCACTGCTAAGGAGATAGGTGCAGATATGATCCTAATCAGTGAACCTAACAAGAATGGAATTAGAGGCAGAAAGGACTGGATTTATGATGACGAACTAGACACCGCCATTAAAATAATGAACGAGGAGATCACCGTCAAACGATTTGGAACAGGACATAGTTTCACATATGTAGCCATTCCTGATCTAACCATATATAACTGTTACTCGTCTGGAAATAAAGATATGGAAGACCTCGAAGACATTCTGAACGAAGTAGGGAGGCTAATTAGAACAAATAAAGAAAAGGCCCTGATAGTTGGTGACTTTAACGCCAAATCCCCACAGTGGGGAGAAACATTCACTGACAGGAGAGGAGAAACAGTTACAGAATGGATAGCCGAAAATGACCTGGTGGTAATCAATAGAGGTGACAAACCAACATTCCGGAGGCGTGACTACTCATCTATAATCGATCTAACACTAGCAATAGCGGATGCCAGGAATATAATACTGAATTGGAAGTCAGCCATACAGAATCGCTGAGTGACCACAATTATATCATATTCGAAATGGTTGAGAAAAAGGCACCCTGAGTACAACATAGAACAGAAGGCTGGCAGGTCAGTAAATTGGACAGGCAGAAACTGTAAAGGACACTGGCAGAATACCCTAATCGAGACAGTACACCAACCGCAAAGAACTTTACGGGCGCGCTAAAGCGGATAAGTGATGAGGTGAAGCCGAAAAAAACAATAACATGGAGAAGGCCACCAGTGTACTGTGGAACGGAAGAGGAGGCTGTATTCGAGGAATGCAGGACGAAATAGTCCTGAGGAAAATGAATGCCTCTGGGACGCCTATAAAAATAGTAAGAAAAGGTTGCAAAAATGCATTAAAAGAGCAAACGAGATTGCTGGAAAAGGCTGTGTGAAAGTGTAGACTGTGATATCTGGGGGATGGCTACAAGATAGTCATGAAGAGCTTTGTAGGTTATCCCACCCAGCCATAAAATGGCGATGTAAACCGTGGAGCAGGTCGTCGACTATCTATTCCTGGTGCACCCGCAAGTGATATTTATCTGTGATAAAACTGTGATATTTTTAGATTTTACAATTGAGGAGCTACGGCAAGCAACCGAGAAACTAAAAACGAAGAAGGCGCCTGGACCGGGAAAGATTCCCCCGGAAATAATTAAAGAAGTTGCCTCAAATAAGCCCGAATTCACGCTGACGGTATATAATGAACTCGCGAGAAGGGCAGTATTTCCAACAGATTGGAAACGCGCCAGGTTGGTATTGCTAAAAAAGGGAAATAAACCCATTGAGGAACCGTCGGCACACCGACCGATATGTCTACTGGACGTAGAAGGTAAACTATACGAACAGTTGGACTGTCGGTCAGACAGTACGGCTTCAGAGAAAAACGACAGACGGTTGATGCCATAAAGCACGTAATGAATATCGCACGAGAAGCCGAAATCAGCCACTCCCATGCACATCGGAGATTATGTGCGGTCATGACTCTGGACGTGAAAAACGCCTTCAACAGCGCGTCATGGCAGTACATACTCGACGAATTGAGAAATAGGGCAATCGACGAGAGCCTCATAAGTTTCATAGCCTCCTACCTCTCGGGAAGGGAAATAATATTAGAGGCAGAAGACGAAATCAAAATACGTCACGTAAACAGCGGGGCACCACAGGGGTCTGTTTTAGGCCCAATACTGTGGAACGTCCTTTATGACAGCCTATTAAGAATGGAACAGCCCGTGGAAGTCAGTTTAATCGGTTTTGCAGACGACATTGCTATGGTAATTGTCGCCAAGGGGGAGGAACTGTTAATGTCCACAGCTAATACCGCAGTACAACGAGTATCAAACTGGCTTCAAAGGAGCAAACTCCAACTAGCGCCAGAAAATCCGAAGCGGTCCTTTTGACTACCAGAAGGAAGATAGCTCCCATACATTTCGAGGTTGAGGGTACTGTGGTAAGTCCGTCCAAAGCAATCAAATACTTAGGGTCTGGTTGGACACGAAATTGACTTTTGCTGAGCATGTGACAAAAACCATAAGAAAAGTCGAGAAGCCAACAACAGCCCTAACGAGCTTGATGCCTAATATAGGAGCCCAAGAGCATCGAAAAGAAGACTGCAAATGTCAGTTGCCCACTCCCAAATGCTTTACGCTGCCCCTGTATGGAGTAGAGTAACTCAGAACCAGAAACTTCTGAGGAAATTATCTGGTGTACAGCGGAAGATCAACATAAGAATATGTTCAGCCTATAGGACCATATCGACAGAGGCGGCAGGAATAATTGCAGGAGTCCCACCAATAGGTCTTCTAATTGAAGAAAGGAAAAACAAATACGAGGGAATCGACGGCAAAGAAGCTAGGGCGAACCTGATGTCTCGGAGGGATGACGATTGGAGGAACGGACAAAATGGCAGGTGGACGTACCAATTAATACCCGGCGTGCAGGCATGGATCGATAGACCATACGGGGAAGTCGACTATTTCCTAACCCAAGCGTTATCAGGGCATGGGGTGTTTTAGAAAATATCTGTACGATAGAAGACGGACAGAAACCGACGCATGCGAACAGTGCGGCGTCAAGACGACGCTGAGCACACGCTGTTCCAATGCTCCAGATGGAATATAATAAGAGAAGACTACGTACAACATACGGGTAGACAATTTAATATCGCAAATCTAATAGCGGACCTCATAACATCAGAGGAAAGGTGGAAACGGTCATACAAAGTTATAAGGGAAATAATAGAGACAAAAGAAAGAGGGGAGAGGTAAAGACAAAATTACAGACAACCACTTTGTTTGAAGTAATGCTAACGCGGTTCCTACAAGGATGGTAAGATGAGGAGGAGTAGTTTTAGTCAGTAAGAATCTGACACTCCCAGAAATGTGGTCTTATGCAAGATTTCCACTCCTCCTTAAAAAAAGAGTTTCACAGGAAGGTACCCCTCTCTGTGGACATCACTGTGTAACAGACACGTTAACATAATGCGTCCCTTTGTATTGATTATTCTTTTGGAGACCATGGCGTGGACCCAAGCGACAACCATTTATACAGGGACAATTTGTACTAAACTAATTTCCAAGATTCTAAAAGTTAAAATCTCTTTCAATAGTGGGTCACCGTTATGTCTCTATGCTAATATAGTTTTGCCGATGTAGCATAATAGACAAATAACTAGACTGAATTAAAGTTATCAGGGTAGTAATTTGCATATTTACGACCATGAAGTGGTTTTCCTAATTGCTCATTAGAAATTTCCAAAATCGTGAAACGTAACATACGTCATTACATGTGTCTCGTGCATGAAATAAGTATAAAAACTGGTACACTTATAAATGATAGTCACTTCTTCAAGACTGTTACGACTTCCAACTATACCATCAAGGCTTAGTGGTAAGTTAATTATTTAACAATTATTTAATACAAATAATACAAAACAAAAAAAAAAGGGTTAGATAATGACGTACTCCAGTTTCTTAATATTTTGCGTTTTGAACCAGGAGCATGCATTTTCAGATAATTGAAAATTGTTTTTTGATTGTGCCATTCACATAATTGAAAATTTGACTGGTTAGTTTTTCGATTGTGCCATTTTTATTTTACTCCTATTAAGTACTTATATATACTTTATTAATTTCATTTAGGTATTCAATAAGGGTTGTAAAAGGTTGAAGAGATATATCGATGTATTGTATATAAAATTAATGTAAGTATATAAAACTTAAGCATGAGATGTAATTATTTATAGACAAGCCGTCATCCATAAATTGATTAGAAATAAAAAAAGAAATAACATAAATAATTTGTACATATATTTTTACATTACTGTATTATTAATAGTACCTGATTCAAAATAAGTTTCCAATAGAAAAATTTAAACCGGCCTGCTTAGTTGATACGAGTTTGTGATAAAGATAATTTGTTTCCTTTCAGTATTTTTGAAAGCGACAATGAACTTCGTCAGTGTTTTGTTTGTGGTCATCTTCGCCCTAGTTGCACTGCAACAAACTGCCCTAGCTTGTATCGCCAAAGGGAATGGTTGTCAACCAGACGGAAGTCAAGGAAACTGTTGTGCCGGATACTGCCATAAGGAAGGTGGCTGGGCTGCTGGATATTGTAGATAAATTCGATGGTTGACATGATCGATACAATCATTTATATGGATCTATATTATGTAACATAACAAATAAATAATTTGATTATAATTATAGATAATCGGAAGTATATTTATTAACTTATATAAAGTTTTGCTTAAGTTCACATTATCTCCGTTAAATCTTAAAAAATCAAAGAGTAAATGTTTAGTTATAATAGAAATAGAAGTCATGAATTTTTATTAAAAAGACGTAATTGCTCTAAAGCCAAATATCTCGATAATTTTCCTCCTCGACGTACTATTTTTACATGATAACTTTACGCAGAAAATGTCTCCTTCCGAATCAATAAAAAAAATGGGGACCTCATTTAAAAAACAGCTGATAACGTCATAGCTCCAAAAAGAAAGGATAATCTAGAAATTATACCAACTGGAAAAACTGGCTTTAAAAAACGAAATGCAAGCTTTTTTTGGAAAAACTTCCAATGATTTATGATCTCGAAATATGTAGTTAAAGCTTAGTGGGCTGTGAAATCGAAAATAACTCCTGTCGACCGCTGCGTGGATGTGGACGTATACTCAAGTGATTAGAAGTAGAAGAGAAGAAACGAGGTTTGAACACGAGAAAAAAAATAATTAAGAATATAGCTAAGAATAACGGTTACTCAATCCAATTAGTAACCAAAAAGATCTATTTTGACTAGATTTAAAGAACACATGGCTCAATTGAAATATGGGTGAACCGGAAAAATCTTGTGTTGCCCAACACACTTTTGACAATAACCATAAGATAGACATAAATAATTTAAAATTAATTAGAAATGTAACAAACAGTAGACAGTCCGATGCTTTTGAAAGTTTAGAAATCATTAAGTGTAACAGTAGTATGAATAAGGACAATGGTCCGATATATTATAGTATCTTCAAATCCCACGTGGGACATCTTATTAACTGCTTTTTTCTGACATTTAACACGCTAACAACTAACTATGAGTAGATTTAAGTTCACTTTCTTTTGATAATTTTATCCGTTTACTATTACGATGGAGTTTTAGTAAATTGAAATTAGAAATCATTAGTTATGGTCTTATGAGGCAGGTATAAATGTACATACACTCCATAAAAGGTAATCAATCAGTCATTGGAAATTAACTACTGTACTTCATTATTTGTCGACCTTAACTGGCATGTTTAATAATGTATTAATATTCATTAACATAGTAGTACGAGTAACTATTAAACGTCAATAATAAGTATTCCAATTGACAAATATTATAATGCTTTAAGATATATGTTCAAAGTCTAGTCGTTTTTTTCAATTATTATATAGTGGAGCACTGATATAATTTTTGTGGGTGGGCAAACGAGTAAGTCACAAATTTGTCAAAATTAGTTAAAGTTAGATTCGTAAATAAATAATTAAATGATGTAGAGACATCAAAAAAAAACGTCATCAAAGTTGTCAGAGAAAAAAAATACGTATTTCTATCCTTAATCGAATTTATAACCTTATTTACTTGTAAAGACTGTCACATCATATGACAGCCATTGTTTTTATTGCCATTTTTGCAAATTGTGACAGTCACTTGTCAAAGTTTGACATCAACCGAAAAGCTTAGACATGACCGCTATTTCCATCTCTCTCGTTCATAGCCAGAGTTGATGACGTTTTTTTTGGATGTCTCCATAGTTAATGGTCTAAATAATATAAGTCAATTCCTTTTGATTACCTAGTGATGCAACTTGATTCGTATAATATAGACTTACAGTGAACCTACCTTTGATGAGCATTTCGATATTTCGAAGTGACTTTCGAATATATCGAGTTGACTTATACTGTTTAACCTAATACACTAATGTGCTACTACGGTGGTACTAGTACATATAATGGTACTTTCAGGTTACAAATTCTTTTGAATACAGTTTCTGACACAAAAAGAAAATGTATATAAAAATATAGGAAAAGAAGTATAAGTGCTTATACTAAATCAAAATAAAATAAGTTTTGTATTTTTTATGTTAATAAAGTCAACAAAATTAAGCCTATTACATTTTTACATTTCTAATTAATTTTAAATTATTGATGTCTATCCTATGGTTGTTGTGTAAAAGCATGTTGGGCAACACAAGATTTTTCTGTTCTGCCATATTTCAAATGAGCCATGTGTTCTTTAAATCTAGTCAATATAGATCTTTTTGTTTGCCCAATATACTTTTGATCACAATCTTTACAACTTATTTCGTATATTCCTGACTTTTCGTTATTGTCGATTTTGTCTTTGGGGTTACCCAAAAGCGTCTGTAGTTTATTTTTAGAATTATACACCAAATTGATATTAATATTTTTAAAAATGTTATCTAGTCCGTGGGTGAATTTAGGTTCATATGGTAACGAAGCAAATTTCGAATTGTCAGTATCTCTACGAAAAGTCGTGGAATTGTACAGGGTTCTCTTAAATTTATGCTTCCTTATTAACTTATCTATTAAATGGACTGAGTAACCGTTACTTTTAGCTATATTCTTAATTCATTGTTTCTCATGTT
>JAPWTK010001414.1:0-46701 GCA_029963805.1 Aromia moschata
TTCCTTTAATCTACTGGCCAAAGGACATGTCAAATTGATCGGAGTTTTCAGTGGGGGATATCTTATTTTGAAAAAAAGTTGAGAAAACAATGCCTACTATCAGTAGGCATTCTGATCTAAAGCCACGCCCATGATCGCAAGTAGTTGCATCTCTCATTGGAACATGCATTTCCGCTCCCTTCCACACCCCGTCCGTAAACTCACCGTCCGGGCTCATCGGTCTTCGTGCCTAAAGGCTCCTCTACACGTTGACCGTGCGTTGTGCCAACGCTCTTCCCTTGCATTGGTAAGGACATTGGAATATCTGTCCACATGTTGGAACTGTTGGAAGGATGTTCAGTTTTTATTTAGTTCATATTTACTGCATATAGGTATTTCGCAAGTGTGTATCATTACACAGTTGTAAAAAAAATAAAGAAAGAAGAACACCACAGCCAACAGAGAACCACCAGAACAAAATCACTAAAAACACCCGCGCCTTACAACAGCTGTCACATACTGAGGCCATTGCAGCCACAACGTGTGGACGTGAATACCAACGTCCGCCAGTTCCAAGGCCAACGCCTTTGATGTGTCTTGAAAAACCGACACCCACGACGGATCGGTCGCTCAACGCTTGGACCAGCTCTGCCAAATGTCGCATTACCGACCAACGGTGCCTACAAACGCTGGCCAATAATCATGATCAACGCATTGGCCAACGTGTAGGAGGAGCCTTAAAGCGACAAGTTGGCAACAGCTTAGTTTCTGTCATATTTTGATACATTATTTTGCCGTTTCTGTTCTGTATTATACTACACTGATCTGGACCCAAGCTTTTCATCAAGCCAGCTCTGTAGAAAGTCCAACGTAGGTCGAAAATTTTATAAACGTGTACCTCAAACACGAGACGTAATCGAAACATTTGGTGTTCCGCTCCTATCTTCCGTTAGTGTAGCAAACTGTTAAAACTACCAGTCCAATGAGTACAAAAATCTTGCCACGCAGTGTATTAAATATAATATCTACGGAAACTATAGACATCCAAGAAAAAACGTCATCAAATCTGGTTAAGAACGAGAGAGGTGGAAAAAGAGGCTATATCGAGCCTCAACTTTTGACAAGTGACTGTCACAATTGTAAAATAAATAATTACTGTCATATAATACAGACATCCAAAAAAAAACGTTATCAACTCTGGCTATGAACGAAATGGAAATAGCGGTCATGTCTAAGCTTTTCGGTTATGTCAAACTTTTGACAAGTGACTGTCACAATTTGTAAAATACACTCGAACCCCTCTTAATTCACCAAATCCGTGCATCTTCACCTCGCTTAAGTAGCGAAATTTAGTCTCGCTTAAGTCGCGATCGTAACACGATCATAAAATATTTAGAGATATACCACAGCACTTGTTATAACGAAAAATGAGCCAACTGAACAAAAAAATAAACGTAAGTATACCCAGTCGTGCGTGACAAAGTTCAATTTTCCACTTGTATGATTATTTTAAAGGTTAAATATTTTTTAAAAGACACCTAACCTATTTTAAAGGTTAGGTATCCATATAATGTATTACACAATCATTTTCAATAAAAATTGTATTCATTCGAGAATCCAATTTCTAAACGTAGTTCTAAAACTTTTACAGGCGGCGACTTAACCGGGACCGTTTCGCGAACATAATAGGAAACGTGGTGAAATAAGAGAGGATGAATAGTGAAGGTGAATTAAGAGGGGTTCAGTGTAAACAATGGCTATTATATGATGTGACAGTCTTAACAAGTAAATAAGGTTATAAATTCGATTAAGAATAGAAATACGTCTTTTTTCTCAGCCAACTTTGATGACGTTTTTTTTTTGATGTCTCCATATAACATCTTTGATAATTAAAGGAGGTACGTCTTTTTTGCTCGGCCGACTTTGGCGACATTTTTTTTATGTCTCGTTATTTTTATGTAAAAATAAAGTGAGTCTTATATTCTCACTCTTCAGCCGATTCGAACTTAAAGAGGTTGTCATAAATATAATTATCCAACATTATTATCACAAACATCTATTTTTCCCTATTTGTAATTTGGAACACGTCTGATACGTCTAGATAATATTTAAAAGAGTTATTCTAAACCTTTTCGATATAACCTATCTACGTAATAAACTCGAAATTCAACAAGTTCTAGAAATGTACGTCAAACCGCGAGCAAAACATGGAATACGTGAACTCTCTCGAAATGAGCAGTCAAAGGCTGTTCTTGACTTTCACTTTCGGAAAGTTCACAATCAAAAAACCGTAGTGTGAACTTTGTTTTTCAGTAACCGTGGCGGCGCTGCCTCCGCTGACCTATTTAGTAGGACCAGCGTGTAGCTATAGCTATGTCTGCGAGGGCGCCAGCGTGCGCTTGTAGATTCCTTGACGATTTGCGACGTCTTCGGCTTCTGGTTCAGGGGAGTCGTATATCGGATACTCGCAACACAGTATGAACTTGAGGAATTGGGGTACTTCGACAGTCTTCGACGGCGGTATAGGAATCAAGGGCGAGGTGGAAACCTTGTAGTAGCGATAATCGGATATGCTGAAGAAAAAGGATAAATATTATAGTTACCTAACAGAAATATTTTTTAATGTGTACCAGGAGGGGATCAGCCTTTTTATGTATTTAAAAGGATTTAAAAGATACCTTGAGGATTTAAGACAATGAGGAAAATAATAAATAAATTACATAGACCAGCAAAATTTAACTTGTTTTAGAAGCAGAAACTTGAATATATATTTCCGAAGGATTTAGGTGCGCTGAATCCGAATTTGGCAGCAAGAATTGCTCTATCACGTCGGGTTTTTGAGATATCCTAACCTAAAAGTGCGAAAAACACGGTTTTTCGTCATATTTGAGGTTATGTAGTAATGCCATCTATTCTTTTCAAAAAACTAATACATTGAATCTAAAAAGTACTAGGCTCCCTCCATCCAATGCCGTTGAGTTTGCTAAAATATTTTTTTTTTCGTTGAGATATTACATGTTGAAATGTCTAAGTTTTCAGTTTCTTAATAAACGAAAATCTACTAAGGGTCCTTAGACATCAAGCAGTCGATTGCAATTCAGAAACTTAATACCCTAGAAACCTTCAATACAGACCAACTCAAACCCAGAAACCCCAAATCCACAAACCCCAAACTCACAAACCCCAAACCCACAGACCTCCAACCCACAGACCCCAATCCCAAAAAACCCGAACCTACAAACTCCAAGCCTACAAACCCCAAGCCCACCGACTCCAAATCTACAAACCTTAATCTGATGAGTAGCCTAACAGCCCACGAATCTTAATTTCACAAATTCTAAGCTCACGAATCTTAATTTTACAAATTTTGGATATAAGGTCTGTGGTTTTGGGATTTGTGCGTTTGTGGATTTGGGGTTTGTGAGTTTGAGTTCGCATGTATTGAAAGTTTCTGGTATATGAAGTTTCTGAACTGTAGTCAACTATTTTACGTCTAAGGGCTCCTTGGTAGATTTTTGCATATTAAAAAACTGATAAACTTCGAAATTTCAACATGTGATATCTCAACGAAAAAAATATATATTTGAGCAAACTCAACGGCATTAGAAAGAGGAGCCTTGTACTTTTAAATTATGTATTTTTTAAAAAAAGAATGGTTGACATTACTAAATAACCTCAAATATGATGAAAAACAGTGTTTTTTGCAATTTTAGGTTAGGATATCTCAAAAACCTGATGTGATTTCAATTCTGCGGCCAGATTCGGGTTCAGCGCACCAGAATCTTTAGAGAATGGATATTAGTTTGTCTGCTTCTTGACCTTGGTTGATCTGTGTTATTGGTGCACTATTGCCAAAAGTAATTGAAAAAATACTTACTCCCTGTACTTTTCATCGGACGACTTTTCTAATAATGGTATACCTGATAAAAATAATATTGTTGTACTAGTAAATAAAGGGGACATAATGGCAACCCATTCTATTCCTTCCAGAACACGTTCAGCGAAATGATGAATATTCCCCACCATAGAACAATTTCCCCAAAAATAGTTGGGGTGTCTGGATAATCTCCATAAACCTAAAATAAATCAAATGTAATTTTATTAAAAGATAAAACATTGCAGTTCGGTTTGTCTCTGATGATAAGAAACTTACGGAGCAAGTGTTAAAAAACATAACGTCCTTCTAGTTATCTATAGTCCGGTTGCCAGGGATTTTTCTCATGTATTTTTTTCGGAGCCATAATTATTATTCAATTCTATGTATTTTTTCCCGTAGAATACAATGGCGGCGGTCCGTACAGTCAAGTTGAGCTTCATTAGTTATTTAACGTTTATGCAAAAAAACATGTTTTTCACGTTTTAGCTTATATCTCAGTTCCTGTCGCTTTTTTGTATAGCACATACATTTAGAAAGTTGTTCTATATTAAATTACCTAAATTTTAAGCCCAACCGGAAGTCGCTAGTTTTTATTATTGCAATTAGCGTTGAAAGTTGCAAAACTCTTTTTATTTTGACATGTTTTTGCTTAACGAATAAAATTCTTCCAGGGCTGAAAGTTCTCGGATATTATGCTCTCAGTATTTTTAACAAGTGCTATAAATTTCACGGTGATCGGTTGTTAACTTTTCGAGTAATTAACGATCGAATTTTTTTACCAACTCTTAATTAACAATGGCGCCATTTCTTACAGGAAGCTTCGATTTTGACCGGATAGGGCTAGAAAGATCATAAATCTCTTCAAGTTTATGACGCTTATTGAAGTTCAGAAAAATATTAATTACAGCCTAAAAAAATTTAAATTTCATAAAATGTCAATTTCAAGGCTTTTTCCGTAAAAATTAAAAATAAATTCGATGTTCTTTCTTATCTCGGCGAGCTACCCCAGATTAAAAAAATCTCCCGCTACGACATCAAGAGAAGCGCGATCGATATCGGTTCAGTTTCGGTAGTACCGCGCCTGGCAGCCAGTCTCCCCTCACTCCGTCACCGCCAGGCGTCCGAGCGCATACCGCAGCCGTAGCGACAACTTCAACCATTGCTTTTAACAGTTAAAGTCGACCCAATCGATTTGCAATTTTTTATTGAAAGTATAACTCTTTAACTGCAAACCCTGTAAATTTCAACCTTCTACGTATTATATAACAGGCTTGTGAATTAAAAAAAATATGTCCGCTCCCTGAAGTCGTAGCGGGATTTTTTTAAACGCGTCTTGAAACGCACTTTAAAAGATATTTTGGTAAGGAACTTCTTAATTTCAATACCGCAATGATACAACGTCATATACGTCGGGTATAAAGTTGGTCGCGTGTAAAACCTTGTCAAATCGGCTGTAATTAATACTTTTCAAAATTTCAATAAACGTCATAAACTTGAAGAGATTTCCGATTGTTCTAGCCAACCCGGTCAATATCGTACAATACACAGAAATGGCATCACTGTTAATTAAGAGTTGTAAAAAAAATCGATCGTTAATTACTCGAAAAGTTAACAACCGATCACCGTGAAATTTATAGCACTTGTTTATAATACTGAGAGCATATTCACCGAGAATTTTCAGCCCTCTAAAATTTTATTCATTAAGAAAAAAAACATGTCAAAATAAAAGGAGGTTTTGCAACTTTCAACGCTATTGCAATAATAAAAAAAAACTCTAGCGACTTCCGGTCGGAACTTAAAATTTAGGTAATTTAATATAGGGCTTTCTAGATGTATCAAAAAACACGTTTTTTGCATAAATTGTTAAATAACTAATGAGGCTCACACTTTACGAAGGACCCCTGCCATTGTATTATACGGGAAAAAATACATAGAATTTAATAATAATTAAGACTCCCTCAAAAAGACGTGAGAAAACTCCCTGGCAACTAGACTGTTAGAACTAATAAAGATTCATCCCGAAAATATGAATCTCGACACTTAAGTAACTTACCGTCGTTGCACCACTTTCCTTGATTCACGGGATCCTGCCTGAAGGAGAACTTTGCAGATCTGCGTACGTTTCGGCCAAAAAACCGACAAAAAGAATGCCGTTCCAGTGGAATCAATGTGGTCATTGTTTTTGGAGCCTTTGGTATGGCGTGTCTCGGAAGTTGATTATAATTACCGGTAAACTAACTACATAAACCCAAACTGCCTTAAAAATAAATCCTTTCTTTATATAGAGAGGTTGTTGTTAGGTAAACTGTCAACAGGTCATGATGGAAAGGTCAGTGTCAATTTCTGTTAAAGATGAGGTAAAGATTTTTATGTTATTTGTGTTTTTTTTTAGATGGTAAACAAATCCAAGCACCTCCATACGCTTTCAAGTAAAGATTTTAAATACTAGTAAATTTTGTCCAAAATAACAAAATCATGCAAACGAACTAGGATGTAATGAACTCAGAAAAAAATTTAAAAGTGTTCGTTTTGCGCAAGCACTCGATAAATGATTTTTGAATTTGTTTTATAATTCATTGAAATAAAACTTGCATAAAACAATATGAACTATAAAAAAACTAAACAAACAATTTTTATTCTATATATTAGAACAATTACAGTAATATACATCTTTAAGTACCTATTCGTATTTTATCATTGATACCCTCTTAATTTCTATTAATTTTCATCGAATCGAAAAATTAAAAAAAAGGATATTTTTGTATCTTTAGTTTATTTAAAAAAAAATGTATGTACTGTATGTACTATACACATTGGCGTCACCAATCAAAGTTTATTGATTTGAAAATACGAGAATTGAATACATTACGTATTTAAAAAAATTATATCATGTACCTATCAATAATATGTACAGAATCGATCGATCAACGATTTAAGTACACAAACTTGATGTCCTAATAAATTTGCAAATGCTGCTTTAGTTGCTAAACATTCAATTTTGAATAAATAAAATGGTTCTGATATTTTCGAAAAGAACATTCGCCAAAAAATTTAATCTTAAATGAATTAATGAGATATTTCGAGAATGTATAATTAGAAAAATACTGAACTACTTATAACAACGTTGGTAATGGACACTGGGCAAAAGACAATGGCATTAAAACGGAAAATTGAATAACCCTGAAATGTTGAGGTTAAATAAGAAAGCAAACCAAATTACTTCTGACTCATAAGAGGTATGTAAGTATGCCAAGTAAAAATAAATAGTGTTAATAATGATTCTGGGTTCTGTAAAATGTTTAAAGTCACCTAATCTGATATTTGAACACTCAATAACATTACAAATGTAATAAGAACATTTCAGGATCTAAAAATATTTCAGAGCGTTACCTAAAACGAATCCGATGAGATCCAGAAGAACATACAGAATCGATCGATCAACGATTTAAGTACACAAACTTGATGTCCTAATAAATTTGCAAATGCTGCTTTAGTTGCTAAACATTCAATTTTGAATAAATAAAATAGTTCTGATATTTTCGAAAAGAACATTCGCCAAAAATTTAATCTTAAATGAATTAATGGGATATTTTCGAGAATGTATAATTAGAAAAATACTGAACTACTTATAACAACGTTGGTAATGGACACTGGGCAAAAGACAATGGCATTAAAACGGAAAATTGAATAACCCCTGAAAATGTTGAGGTTAAATAAGAAAGCAAACCAAATTACTTCTGACTCATAAGAGAGGTATGTAGGTATGCCAAGTAAAAATAAATAGTGTTAATAATGATTCTAGGTTCTGTAAAATGTTTAAGTCACCTAATCTGATATTTGAACACTCAATAACATTACAAATGTAATAAGAACATTTCAAGGATCTAAAAATATTTCAGAGCGTTACCTAAAACAGAATCCAATGAGATCCAGAAGAACATATGTACGTAAAATCGGTTTTTAAGATAAAGAGCCAAAACAATTTTTTAATTCTAAACAACTATTCTAAATACTCCCAACAGTTTGCGAGAACATCTAACAATTGTTATTTGGAAGTGTTGCCTAAACCTATACCTAAAATACCTTTTATGCCCACTACTTTAGATATGAGTTCCAAATAAAAGTTGAAGACCCACCTGAAATGTCCAAAATATAGCGAATCTAATGTTATTACTTTTCTTATCTTCGAATTGTTTGTCTCTGCCTATTTTTATTATCCTATATAAGAGGTATCTGAAGAGACGCATTCCCCACATACACACGAATACTGTAACCATCAATTGTCTGCTGTCATAACTTTTCTAAAAAAAAAGTGAAATTATTGTGGAAATCCGTATTAAAATAAATTTAGTCACCTAATTGTAAAATACCAACCAGTTTGATTAATGTATAAAGTGGCATGGTATGGATCTTTAACTTCTAAACTCTTTTTTACACTCAAACGTTTATTTATGGCATCCAGTTCATACTTTGTATCCAAACAAAACATGAGGTATACATTTAGATTAGAATGAAAATGAAAACTAATCTTTTAAAATTAGGTATAGGTGGTGACAACATTTTAATATACGAGGTGTAGCTATTAAATACCCGAACTGCTGTCATAACACTTTTTTATTCGTTGCCAATTACAGTAGCAACTTTTCGCCTTCAACATACTCCCCTTACCGATCTCTACACCGCTCCATACGACTTTTCCATTCTTGAAAGTAGTGCTGGAAGTCCGCTTCTATCAGCTGGTTCAGAACCTCCGTCGCTTTTCATTAAAAGCTTCCACACTTCCGAATCTTGTCCCCTTCAGTGTCACCGTGTCTAACAGGTCTGGATCAGTTTAGATGACGATCTTCGCGGATTAATTTACCAATTTTTTCAATGTTTTCGTCCGTTTATGACGTTGAGGGACGTCCGGAGCGCGGATCGTCTTCGGTCGTTTCGCGTCCCTCTTTAAACTGTTTAAACCATTCAAAAACTTTGTGCGGAATAAACATTAATTCCCGTACACTTCTTTAACATTGCATAAGCTTCTATAAAATTTTCTCCAGATTAACGAGAAACTTGAGATTAACCGTTGCTCCATCTGAATACGTAATATTTTTAATAATTTTTATTATAATTTTTTTCGACGTCACTGGTGCGTAAACTAATTCAAACGACTGCTACAGTCAAACTGAGCGACCCACTGGCTTGTCCAGCGAGCTCAAAAGGTGAGAATGTATCACCAGACACAGTTCTGTTTAACATGTCGCAACATGCTCGCAGCGCGCTGGTAGCAACATCAATTCGACTATTTAATAGCCGCCACACCTCGGAGTTTTGTCTAATTTTAACTGAATTAATCTAAGAATAAAGGACACATAGTTAGTGATTTCTCCTTTCTTATCATGTGGGAATATGACAGTTTTTTTTGTATTACCTATTTAATTGTTATTAATTTTACTTTTTTAGTATTTACTCTTCATTTACATTATTTATGCGATTTATTATATTATCTAATTATTGGTAATCGAAAATGCTGCATGAATCATGAATGACTGATCATTGTCAATTCATGAGTTTATTTATACACTTTTATTCTCCTCTATTTCTGAAAGGACTTAAGTCTAATTCTTGGACTTATATAACTATGTCAACGTTTAAACTATGTTATGTATAGTTCTAACTACAGACCTAATTTACTTACTTACTTAATTACCTCAACTTGCCCTTAAGAAAAAATGTTAGCAAGGCCAAAATCATAAAATTTATACCTCCCGCAAAGTCGGTGACCTTGTCCATTTGGAAGGTTGCGGCTACCAAAAAGAATATGATTTGCATCGTTACAGTAACTATGGCGCTAATTGCGAAATGGTCCTCATCTAAAATTTCGACAGCCATTTTTTTATTATCTTTTCCGATATGCTTATTTGTCCTAGAAATAAGAAGAACATGCCTGTTACCAGTGGCGGATGCTACTAAGAATTGAAGGTTTGCGTATTCAGCAACCTCCAAAAAAAATTATTAAAAGGAACATCATTGTTATGTTATTTTTAAATTTCAATCGTACTAAAAGTAGGTAATTTGCGAGGCGCAACACTTTAATTGCGATTGAAATGTAGACATAAAAATGTCATTTTTTGATGATTCTTTGAAGGGTGCCCTTCAAGGAATCATACAAACCTGCAAACTCCACCAATCGCCACTGCCTATTACTAACAATTAATAAACGTAAACAAACCATTATATTTCTTTATACGCGTGAGAGTGTTATATGTGTAAAAAATAAAGTCGGTAAAAATGTTTAAAATTTCGTATACCGACATATTAAATTCAGAATAAAAATAAAATCAGTTGTTCATATAAAATACTCAGTACACAGTAGGTAAGCTGAGCTCATAAGATCAACCCCTCCTACCAGTGGCGGTCCGTGGAATTTGACATGCTCGTATTTCCGTAAAGAGGCATGGGACCCACGCCATATTTTAGGGGATGGTTACTGGACCTAAGTAGAAGGCTATAATGGCAAAAAATCTTCAGGGAAAACTTGAGATTTCCGGGCAGGTCTTGAAACTGCTTGCAAAATATTTGCGAAATATTTTTTCATAACCACCGGTATGCACCAGCAAAATACATTTTTTATACTTGTGATATTTTCAAAATTCATATTTTGCTTGCAGATACAACTATTGTAAAATCTCACAGATGAAATGTTGGGATGAAATAAAAATTCAAATGACCATAACTTTTACAAATCTCAAAATGTCAAGAAAATCACAAGTATAAAAAAATTGTAATCAGTCGGTGATTATCAAAAAAAAAATATTTCGAAAATATTTTGCAAACCGTTTTCAAGATCTGCCCGGAGGCAGCCAATTTTTGGAAAAAAAAATTCCCTGAAGAGTTCAAAATATAATTAGATACCTCGTGTAACAGAGTATTTAAGTATTGTAGTAGGTACCTACACAGTACACATATGTAAATTGTACAAGAAGAGGTAAAGAAGAAGCAGACAGTTTTTTCGCTAAAACCTGGAATAAGAACGCTATAAAAATATTTGACTGTTCCTTCCTTAATTAATAATTATTAAAATTTGCTTACTGCGACTCGACATATAGGCATCTCGTGTAGAATGTGATGGTTTGCCCCAATTTGATTTGATTGCAGTAGTCCCGTGTCGGTTGGTATGTGATACAATTTCATAATAAAATATAGCAAACGTATGAAAGACTACTATTATAGTTACGTAATTTCGTGTATTGCATTTATGGATGCTTACGCCTCTGTGGCGCTTCCCATCCCCGCCAACTTTATTAATTATATTGCCAGATCAATTACCTCATTGATACGTAAAAGTACTAGGGTTCGGAATGTTTGCTGTCTCACGTGTTAAACTGCGTTAGAATATCCTGCCCTTCCGCACCGGAATGACGTACTATTGCGCCTATGCGAGTCCTGGCGTCTTAGCAGGATCGGTCAGTGGCGTACGTATGCAGGGATAAGAAATATACGCGTATATACAAGGCGCTTAAGAAACACGGTTTATACTCCCATTATCATACAGTTTTATAGTGCCGATCCCTGCGTTGTAGCACACATTTCCGAACTCTAGTAATCACATTTTTTCAGTCAAATTTACAAAAAATCTGCTAACAAACATTATATCGATTCTTCATTTATTTTAATTAACATATCTATATTACTTAGTTCCACAATTCTGCAGCTTTTCTAACGAGCATAGCTAATGTACGAGATAAATTTAGGAGAGTTACATTTAGCTATTTTTAGATCTTTAATGGATGGAGAGGTAATGATTTCGATACACAAATATTTGGAGAAATGTGTTTACCTCTCGTTTCAATGCATGCTTAAATAAAATGCTTTCTGACTAAAGTAAATGTAGACCGATGCTTTTTTATAAATAAATAACAAACAGCTGTAAAACGCTGGGGTAAAAGCGTTAGGGAACTGAATTGATTGATGAAAATATCGTTTCTTTAGAAACAACAAAAATTAAATCGTACTAATCTACGGTTAATTTTGACAGCATTTATTGAAAACATTTATTAACGTGAAACTGAAAAATATAAAACTATTAATTAGAGTGCAATTTATATATTTGTATAATTGCAGTTACTACTAAAAATATTCTATAAAATATGGGTAAAAAATGTAATTCATTTTTAAATTTGGCGAAAGCGCCGGTGTAAACAAAACATTTCATCGTGCATTCGTCAATCATCATTTCATTCATCATTTTCATCATTAAATATTCAGAAGGTTTTGAAGTATGTAAAAGTATCGCAAAAGTGTTATGTGAATGTTGAAAATGTATGCACAGTAGGTATGTACATATATATGTACGTATATATGTACGTATATATATAAAATATAATATATATTTACTACAAGGTGGTCAGACAACACAGTAGAGCATAGCGTGTCAGCACTTGATATATGATGTGAAAATAAAGTTAATTTTGCAGAAGCTGAAGTTTCAAGAGCTGTGCTGTCTGACCACTTTGTAGTAAATTTATATTCAATATACTATTTACCTATAAATTTTCAAACCTTACAAAACACTTTTGCTAAACAAAACAAACTTTTTTATTAATCAAAAATGAGAAATATAATGTATGGATTAGATTATAATTATATATTTATATAATTGCAGTTAGGTACCCTAAATATGGTCTAGAAAATACGAATAAAGAGTTATTAAATAAGTACCTATTACAATTTGACGAAAGCGCCGGCGTACAAAAATCATTATTTCACCATCACCATCATTATTGTCATTAATATGCAGAGGCTTTTTTAATAACAGTTGTTTAAATATTATTTGAAATATGAGAAAAATATGAGATTTCCAAATAATTACAGCAGTGCATTTTTTAATTATTTTTGGATTCATAATTCCTAATAAATATAATAGAATACGGCCTTTAATACATGTTGCTTATTTTGATTTATTTAAGGCATAACCTTTACCATAATTTTTGTTGCTTTGTTTAAAAGTTTTTCTCTTCTACCTCAACGTTCAGTCAAATGTATGTCAAAGTTAAAAGTTTAGATACAGTCCAAGGTCGCAGCATCCAGAAGATCGATAATTCCCCTCAGACATTTAGACCTTCGTTTAGTTTATCTGATAAATCCCTGTGCACCCTCTCGAAGGATATAATCGAAAACACGAGAATGTAAGACCTAAAGATATTAGCAGAGGATGCCGCGAGAATTTTTATACGCGTATAAATAGATTTCCGCTAAATATAACTATAGGCCCAAATACACGTTTATTCATCCTAATCTTCCGCACATGGAACCTTTAGAATCGATCAACTTGCGTTCCTTCCATACGGAACAAGTTTTTAGAGATTTCCCTGATTATCTATAATATCTATAATTTAAATAGGTTCTAAGGCCGTAGGAGCTTTTAGCTTAGTTTTGTTTCACGTTAAAGACAAATAATACGTGTAAACGAACTTACAAAACATTGTACTGGCTGGTGTCGCGACGCACAGCGTCGATATTCCCACTCGCGCGGCGTCCGTCTCACTGAAAGCTGAAATGTTTTGGTGATGCTGAGCGCATGGGAACGTGGCGCGATTAGAAAATGACGCAGAGGGAATGAACAGATACTATAGTTTATACAATCTTATGAATTTGGATCTGTCTGAATTAAAAAAATAAATTACTATTTGATAATGCTTATGTTGCATCGATTCCACCTTTTTCAATCCTAGATCATATTATACAGGGTTGCAAATTGTACGTCTTTAAATGACAAAGCGTTTCTTTGTCTACGCTCCTCCCTAAAATTATTTTGTTTAGCTGTCCGTGTTGTATTGTTTGTCATTGCAAATTGCAACATTAATTGTACCAGTTACAGGCGGCTCAAGGCGTGGTCTATCTTGCCACGCCGAATCTTTCAGCTGTTAATTTACTATATTAACGTGAACATTTTCCTACTTCTATGTATATATCACATATGTATGTATATTCCATATTTGTGTACAAACGATATCTCTGTTTGGTTAACCATCATCAGCTATTTTTATAAAGAATATTTGGGGTCATTTTTGCCAAAATAAAAAATCTTGCGGAATCTTTCAAGTTTGTATTTTTATTAATATAACTCATTTTGCATTAGTTTCGACAAGTTATACAGCCAATTTGATGGAAAATAAACTGGACGTTATGTAATGAATTAAAAGACAAAAAAGGTTTTAGTTAGAACCTTCTGTATTAAGAGTTTGATAATATGTTTAAATCCTTATTTGAAATTGATCAAAGTTTTTCTAAAGCAAGATAATTAAATGATAATCAGTTTGTTTTATCAGAACTACTCATACGGATATAAAATGGCATTGTTAGATTTGTTATTGCTAACTGAAAACAACGGTTCTCTGTACGAAGCATGCAGGACGTAAAAATGGTATCGATTTTATTCTACCCTAATAAAACACCTTGATTGACTTTGATAAAAGAAAGTACATAAGAAGTATGTGGACATCCCAAATCTCAAGCCACAAGCCACAAATTTTAATTCGGTTTAAACCGAGGCCCTTTGCGTCTGACTGGTTGCATACCCTATGACATTTTCTAACAATCAATACATAACCTTCAAGTGTTGTTATACTCTACTGTTCTTGTATTTATTTAAAATACAACATGATTCACTGTGATAAATAAATGGTACCACATTAGTTAACGAATTTCCTAAAATAATTGACAAAATGAGTTTGTCTCTGACAATAAATTCATCAAGGATGCATATTTGTAGATTAATAAAAACTCCCAGAATTTCTAATTTCAGGCAAGTTTATCCATTTCTAACGTTATTGGAAACTATGTCGTATTTAAATTGGTAAAATGTTTTCCTTTTTTTCTTGAAGCAAAGTAGAGTACCTAGTTATTTATTATGAAGTACTAAGGGTCTAGCCATCATATAATTTTGTCTCTTGAACAGAAATAAAAATAACTTCTGTGGCAAATTTCATCAGTTTCGTAAGTTTTTTATTATTTTTTTCAGCAAATCTATTTATCAGGTACGAGAAGCTCATAGAAAGTCAATTTACAAAACGGAAGAAGCAAAAAAAATTAGATTTTATGTGTTAACTAAGTATATGGAATATTTGAAGAACTATGATAAAGTATTGGAAAGGAGCTTTCCTGGTGCTATGCGTGTCTATAGGGTCTTTGCTGATGGAATCAGGGATTTCATGAAGGATACAAAAGAATACTTTATGATAATAAAAATTTTATATACACCAGGCCCAGGTAGCAAATTCGACAGGCTCCTCCGAAGGAAATAGAATTGTATATACAGATGCCAAAGGATATGAGAAAAGTAGCCCCGGTTCTCTTAATTTCAGCATTGCCTTTCACAAATTATATTATATTTCCATTGGCATATATGTTTCCTCGTTACCTTTTGTGTTCTCATTTTTATACACTACAGCAAAAATCCGAATTTGGTTTAATTGCTCTGAAGCAACGACTAAACCATAATAGACCGGTGTTCCGCCACCTTCAGAGTCAACTAGGATTTTTGAAGTGCCATGAATTGCATGATGCATGGTCCACGGTTTTAGGAAAACTGGGTAGTGGGCTCCAACCAAGTCCCGAAGAAATATTGAGGTGTAAAGAACTGTTTATGAAGCGAGCCATATCACTTGTTTTATTTAAGTGGAAACCATGTCGTAAGTATTTCAATTTTGTACTGTATTCTATTATTACTGAGTATCTTATCCCTAGAACAGTATACACGTAAAAATAACATGGGGGGTCCATGTTTTGTGCTGCTCCCCCCACCCATTCCACTTTTCCGGGCCCATCTCCCGCCAGTGCTCTCAGCAATTACTAATAAAGTGATCACCCATGTGCGAGGTTCCCCTGCCATCCAAGTGACCTGCGGCGGCACCACTTTTGCAACTGTACACGCCAAACGGTTTATTATTTCTAGTAGTTTTCACGCAGCAAGCATCTTATGTTAATTTATTCTTCACAGTATACTACTGACTGATTAAAAAATATATAATTAGGAACATTGGTTGAAACTTTTTGGCATACCTAGCTTAATTAACTCATTTGTGAATTCATTCAATTTGTTCATTTGTGAATTCATTTTTCTCATTTGTTATTTTTTTGTCACTAATTTGGTGAGTGTAACGTTGATTAGAGACCTATGATTCTATGACTTAACGAGTGTTGTTTAGAAACCTATGAGTCTATGACTTAACAAGTGTTGTTCCTTTTATAATATTAGTTCCAAAATGAAGTTATGAAGGGCACAAAGACTGTTTTTTTAATGATCACGCCTTTTTTACGTACTCTACCAACAAGTAGTAGATGGGAGGAGTCTACTGTTCTAGGGTTAACTAACCTGTATTCATTTACTACATAGGCATTTTGTACACTTGAAGTGGTTAATAAGCTCATTCATAAACTTTTACACAAAATAAAAACTTGTTATATGTAATACTTTCGGAGTTATACTGTTCGACAGTCTCAGTAATTCTTCATTAGAACTATATTTTTCCTTCCCTTAGTTTTGTATTGATATTTTAAACAAAAAATCGGGCACCATATTAAAAAAGAGTTATTCAGAGAAAGAAAAATACGAAATAGTTTGTCTTTTTTATTCAAATGCCAATAGAATAAGGGAGATGCATCGACCAAGAAGACTAGAATATAAGGAGACCGAATTCCGTTGTTGGTGACGGGTCGAAATCTGAAAGCCGCCAGTTAGCGCTTGAACGTGCCTATGCTCGGCATGATAGGCTACTGCGCCACTAAAGTATGTGTATATGACAAAGAAGACTAGATACATATATTCTAGTCTTCTTGGATATAACTAATACACGCAAACCAGCGCAGTAACCTACTGCGCCGGGCATAGACAGGCTAGCAGCGCTAACTGGCAGCTTTTAAAATTCGACCCGCTGCTGCTCGTGTGAAACCTCGGAGGTTCGATCTCCATATATTCTAGTCTTCTTGGCATCGACAATATTGCCAGATACATCGTGGATAACAAGTACCGTCAAGTAATTTAGGACCTATCAATCTATGGAAAAATATACTGTTCTATTAAAAAAAAAAAACACTTGTTCATGATTTTTAAAACTGTAATTATTCATTTGTTTTTCCTGATGATGCCAATAAATAATACATACGAAATTATAAAACTTTCACATTTAAAGTTTTTTTTGTATCTTCTATGATCCACCCTGTAGGTGTCAAAATATAAAAGCACACTATGTACATATTAGGAAAACTGATTTATTTAGGAAAAATGATTTATTTAGGATTTATTGATTTATGCTTTATGAATTATGGTACAAAGACCCAAAAAATAAATGTATATTAACTGGTAGGTTCATTTACTTAAAATGCACGACATGCACAGAGGATGGTTCCGTAGAACAAGACTTGCAGAGAGAGCATTTTACTAAAAGAAATGGACAAGGCCATAATGCGAGAAGGCGGAGTTCATAATTTGCCTGTAGAGGCTATGAGAAACTGTTGCTACATTAGAGGTAAGTAGCTCAAGAAGTCCGCAATAGGCATGTTCTCTAATTTCTAATTATAATAAAGTTCGACATAGTGGCCTGAAAATACATAACCAGCAAAAAAACGCTTAAAAAGTAAAGTTATATTAAATAAACGCAAAATAATGTCTATGTGAGACTACAAAACACCCTGCGCGAGGCTAGCAGAATGACGTCATTGCTTCGATTTGTCGGCGGCCATGCATACTACAGTCCAATGAGCCCAATGCTGCGTGCTTTTGTGTTAAACTGGTTTTTTACGGCCGGCGGTTTCTCTGGTTATTTAATTGCAAAATGAATTTCAATAAATGGTGTTTTGTTCCTGGATGCATAAATACATCAAAAAATAATCCGCAGAAGATATTTGTTACAGTGCCACGGAATGTTTCAAAAAAAAGAAATGGTTTACTGCAGCAAGAAGGAAACTCAGTGATGTATCAATAAAAACAGTATTTTTTTGTTGTGAAGATCATTTCCAACGTAAGTTAGGCTACGTCTGTATTAGTAATGTCATAGTTTATGATTATATTTTTACAGCTTACCGAAGATATGGAAAATTATTACGAATACAAGCTAAGCAAGGTTCGAGCCTCGAATGAAGTCTGATGTTGTCCCGCATATTTTTAATTTTCAGTCGGAAAAAAAAGCCAATACTCTCCGCTTAAGTAGTGAAATAAGATCCCGAAAAAGAAACATTTCTGAAATTTTGAATGTTCACGAAACATGTTTGCAAAAGCACTTAAATGATGATACAGCAAGTGAATTACAGCCGAGCACATCTATTAATTCAATCGGGTGCACTGAGAACTTAACTTTTAAATCAGATTTTTTCTTGCCAGGCTCCTCCTGTTAAGTTTCGTAGCAAAGCAATTCAGGTATCACTGCAAACAAATATAGCAGTAGAAAATATTGGGACATCTTCCTTTAAGTCAGATTTTTCTTGCCAGGCTCACCCGATTAAGTTTCGTAGAAAGCAGTTCAGGTGTCACTGCAAACAAATATAGCAGTAGAGAATATTAGGACATCTCCCATTAAATTCTCAGTTCCTGTAATTCCCAAACAAAAACGTGTACCTTTTGATAGTGAGAGTAGTGTATCAGAGAAGGACATTGCTACAAGTACTTCTTCGTATTTAGAAACCTGACATTCAAGTGAGACTAGTAGTGAGATCGGCGATAAACAAAATAAACTCGACTTGGCACGGAAGTCACAATCGAATCAATGACGTCAGACCAGTAAGAAGCGTTTAGCAGATTCAAACAGATGCAACAACATTGCGTGGATTTTTTTAGGCATAAAGCTTTTTTAGAATTTTTTTATAGTGAACGTTTAATTTTAAGGCCACATTGGATGATTTTATTGTATTTAAACACAATTTTATTTTTTTGTGTCCCAATTCAGAATAGGTAGTATATACCTAATATGTCTGGAAATTCTACAATGCAAAGCTTTTATGTAATACATTTCTTTAAATGATAAAAAATTGAAGTCTTTACCTACCTACTACTTTTCAACTCCAGCGACACTTTCGTTAAATGGAACTGCAGATCTTTTGTGTGCCAAAACAGATACACTTAATGTGGTTAAAAAAAAAAAAATTGTTCTCTTTGAATATATGTTAGTAGGGATTTCAATAGATCATTTTTGTTACCGATGAATGAGTATCTTTACAAAAATTAATCAGACATGTCATAAATATTTAACTTGATTGACCACTATACATTACAATATATTTGAAATCATATAAAAATGAGGAAAAAATAGTACTATAAATATTTGCAAAATAAATTGAACCACTAACAATGTCAAAAGGTTTAAGAAAAATAATCCAAAAATTTCAATTGCTTCAACTAATTTTAATGAAAGATAAACAAAACTTAAAACATAAAACTGTAAAAACTATAATAGAAATGACGACTATAAGAAGTTTTATTTAGTAAGAAGCTATAATAGCTTCTGTTTTAGAAGTTCTACTTATATGTTTGTTGAATTGTTTTCGAATTAATGCTTTAATTTTACCATGATTCGACAATATTGTTTTTAGGATTAAACCCAGCAGCTTTAAATAATGAGGAGATGGTAGAATGGTTAGAGAACTGGATAAAAGTATCTAGTCAGGTGGATAAACATTGTTATTCTCTGCTACTTCACGCTCCCATATTGTTGGGGTATAATGCGCCATCAAATTGGATGCTGATTTATCCAACAAAATAGTCTATGTACGAGAGTTACCTATTTGTGATAATACACTGTTTATTTTCGTTTATAACTTATATTAAGCATAATAAAACAAAATATTTTTTAAACTGTATTTTATTAACAATGATAATATAAATTTTAAAAAATAATATTCTATCTTTGTCATAATTGCCAAGAAATATTCACAATGTTTCTTCTAAAGCTATAAAGGAGGGTAGTTTTTCCTAATTTTGGCCGTGACCTCCATCCACCTTCTTGGTCACAATCGACTGTATCATCTGAATTTTTACATTCACTGTGGCAAACATCTTTACAGAAATCCTTGTCAGCGATATTTTGATCAAGATAATAGCGATTTCTAATATGAACCTCACAAATTTTTGTATTTACATTTTCAAAGTTAGAATCTGAGAGTTCATTGCCAATTAGATCTCCAATTTCTGTGACATCATCATCCTTCACTTTTTGACAATCGGAACATTTCTTGGCAAATTTATTTTTATTAAATACCGAATATTTTCTTACCATCTTCCCATGAGGATATGGACACCTCTGCTTTAAGCAATTGCCACTTTTCTCATAATCGGGGCATAAGAACTGATGACGTTTATCACACTGAAAAAAATTTAGTAAACATTCACCAATGAAGTAACAAATATTTCACTTTAAAACAATTACAGTAGACTCTCGATTATCTGAATTGGAATCTGATTTGTCATCCTCTGTTTTATCTCAAATGCATTTTCCCAAACCTCTCGATTATCTGAAAAACCATTGGTGAGTGCTGCTCACACGCGCACATGAGCCGTCTCTAAAATTCAACTTTGCCTAGACTAATACAATTACCATTCCTCTGACTGGAGACGCTGTCAGTTTCTCAATGTAAACACAGTGACGGCTGGTGATAAAAGGGCACGGGCACGTGCCCAGCCCAAATTTCAATAGAAAATATTTCTTTAGTGTTAATTTACTATAAATTACTCTTACAATAATATCAATTAATTGTATACGACAAACTATTCATATTCTAATTATTATTCCTTTTATACCACAAATAATGATTTTTATCACATATATATGACAGACTATCGATCGAGCACCGAGCCACCGTAGTCTGAATTCGCATCAAGCCACCGTAGTCGCATTTCGCGCGCGTGGCCGAGGGCACACAGTATCCCAGCCCCCGTTTTTAATCGGGCTTTTTCAGTGACTGGTAATATTTGGAGACAATTGCAGCAGACAGACAGACGTCGTTAAATCGTTCGAAAATCAGCTGAACGGGTCACACTTGTTGAGTGACCTTTTTTTAGTGATTGTTTATTTTCTTAGCTGAGAAGTGTGTTTTTACTGTTTTTGATTGTGAAACGTTTCAAAATGAATTCGGTGGACTTTTTATTGACTAATAAAGATATTACATACGAGATCCGAACGGAAATTAAGCGGTTAGGAAGGCCGATACCCGATTTGATTATTTCCAAAACAGACGTAGGAAAATCGCGAAATTATTCACGAAATTTTAATAGTAGTGTCTGCGACAGATCTAAGTGGTTATGTGTTCTAAAACAAACAAACTGTTTTGTTTTATTTGTTTAGTGATGGGTGTCAACCGAAGTGCATGGACTCAAGAAGGGGTGAGTGATTTAAAACATTTAAATGAACGAGCTAAGAAACATGCTAGCTACAATGAAAAACATTTACATAACACCTTAGATTTTAGTGTGTTGGGAAAGGTAGACATAAGGCAATAGCTTGATAGTGCTTATCGTGAAAATATAAGACGTCAGAATGAAAATGTGGATAAAAACAGACATATTTTAAACCAAATAATTAATTGTATTAACTTTTTGAGAAACAAATCCGGGACATTTATGAAAAGGCAATTAACATTTTTGTGAACAAGGACAGGCGAGCTAATTTCCTCTACAAATAACGGTAAGATACCTATATCAAATTTTTTTCACATGTTGACCCATTATTTTAATATATTTAAGCCCTCAATATTCGTGAATAAATATTATTTCAAAAAGCTACCAAATCCCAAAAATTATTCTTGTGAAAGTGACACACACCCTGTGCCCACCCATGTAACACACCTAAGAGCCGCCACTGTGTAAACATATAGTAAAATAGCGAGTAGGTGTGTTTCTGGTTATCTATAATCTTATTGAATAGTGGCTCCTGTGACATAATGTAGGCCATGCCCATTTTCAAAAATATCCATGACAATTAGTTCACTCACTTGTACGATGTGTTAACATGAAGGGAAGCAATACATATATGTACATATTTTATAAATTTACTGTTAGGTTATTTAGTGATTATATTGTTATTGATTTTGCTTGTGAAACAGTCGATATCTACTTATATGTTTAGCAAATATAGATATGGAATGGAAAAAAAAATCGTAACTATGGAGTAAAAATTAAATGCCCTTGAACGTTGAGGTTGGTGAACAGTTTACTGCATAGGAGTGAGTATTGTAAAACATTTTAAATGTGTTTTTATTTTACCTGCTCATTATCCGAATTTTCGATTATCTAAAATGACTCTGGTTCCATTTGTTTTGGATAATCAGGAATCTACTGTATTACCATTTTCTTAAAAGTTTAAAACATGTTACATTTCTATTTGTATAGTGAAATTTTAATTAACGCCCAGAGTCTAGAGGAGACATAGTTAAATAATACCTCCGATGCTTTTTTGCAGAAACCTTCCAAGAAATCTTTACAAATGTCTGCCTTGGGATTCAACCGAACATGGATATATGGGCAACTATCTCTTGAACAAGATCCTTCCAAATAAAACTTGCAAATTGGCATTTTCTCAGGCGACACGTTGTGTGATAAAAGACATTTTTCATCAATGCAAGCACCTTGTAAAAATCTGAAATCACATTATTTAGATATGTTCCATTAAACATCACCAAGACAAAATAATTTAAAGTAAGTTTAAAATGTTACCAGTTATGGTTGAACTATTTATGGCTTTTTTCTCTAACAAAAAGACTATTTAAAAGATTGGAGAAGAGAAGTTTCACTAGAAAAAAATGTAAATACATACTTAGTGCATAACGCAATTTGATCTGGATCATGTTTTCTATAACATTTGCCATTATCCTTCCCCTTTGCATCTGCCGTATTTCCTATAGTAAGGGCATGGAATATTACATTTCCGTAGTTTTCTTGGCGATACTCTCTTCTTGACTTTTTGGAAACCTGGAAATGTTATCTAATAAGTGGACACCTACTTAATGTCTATGAAGAATTACCCTGACATCATAGCCTGTTTCTCTAGATCAACTCTTACTTTGCTTGGTGACTTTTTAACAAATTTGAATCTTGACTTGCAGGTACTTTTTTTCATTCTTCTTCAAATTTTCTGATTTACAAGGACTAGATGTTCTTCTCAGACAATTTGGCGATTTTTTGTAAAATATGCCTCTTATGTTTACCAAACCTGATTTAATCAATTTCGTGTTACTCTTGAGAAGACTATTTTTTGCTATATCGCTAACACTCAAAAATCGATTAATATAAACGTATCTCTTATTTTTTGGCAATGAAATTATGGGCTTTATACTCCTATTATCCACCTTGAATTTATTAACCTTCTTTGTTAAATATCCTCTTTGGACACCGGGTGATTTGACTATTTTATATTTTGATCTAATAGATGCCCTTCTGTTTTCTGCACTCTTATTATCCATATAATTTTGAGGTAAACTGGATTTAACAAATTTAAATTTTGACCCAATTGAGGTCCTGCATTTCATCAGGTTTGTTGTAGCAGGATTATTCTTTACATTTTGAAGTGTAGATACTGTTTTGATGTCTATTTTTTTGCTTTAAATCATGTACTTTATTGAGGTAGGTTTCTGAAGATCCTGCTGTATTAAATGTAAATGGGGCATTTCTCAGAACGTTGGGATTAATGTGTATTTTCTGAACATTCTTAGAGTCACTCAGACCATTTATATTTATTTTTTGTACATTGGGGTTGACATGGATTTTAGGAACAGAAACTGGAACTGGTTGCGTTTTAAAATTGGGATTTACAAAAACTTTTTTGCTAAAATGTGGATTTACCAATACTTTTGGAATCACAGCCTTTACTTTCGCATGACTAGGGTTGATAAGAGTTTGTTTAATGTACACATATTTATTACAAGAATTGGAAATTGGGACGATGACGTCTTGGACATCCATTTCTGTATAGGACATACAACCTCGAAAAACAATTTCAGCAGCTATAACAACATAAATGTATTATACCAAACATTAATATCCGCACAGTACAAGGAAACTTACCGATAGTTGTACGTTTTATATGCTAAAACACGGATACAAAAGTAAATTACGATAATTCCAGATATTTGACTACTGACATTTTTGTCATTTACACTAGGGATGGGCACCATAAAGAAATTATTTGGTTTCTTTATGATGGGCACCTAACATCGATGTATCTGAAATATCGAAGTTTTCCACTGAACATCGATGTTTTAATTTCGATGTTATTTTAAACATCGATGTTACTTGTAAACATCGATACGTAATACGTATCCCACAAATATCATTTAATTTTTCAGTACGAAAGTTTTTAAGTTGCTAAAAAAACTGAAAAAATTACTACACTCAACATCCACATTTCCGAACTTTTACGTTCCGCAGACTTCCACATTTCCGAACTTTCGTCACCTCGGGATTACCGAACTGCTGGCGCATGCGCAAAGGGTTTTTCTGGCTCATTCTAGTACTTTTCTTTGTTTTTCGAGGATTTTATGCAAATGTGATACATACATACATGTGTACATGTTAATAAAAAGAACGTTTTTCTAAACACAAAAATGTCAGGTGCAAAGGAGAGAGTGATGCAGGTAATTATTTTGTAGTTCAATGTAACGGTTTGTTTTATTGAACATTTTGTTGACGTAACCTATAATAATTTAAAACTGAAATGAAAAATGATGAGAAAATATGTATTTTTAAGAAAACCGTGATACAAAACAAACATTATTGTACTGTTTATTTGCAGAGAAAAGAGCCTGCTAAGAGGCTAACCTTGGAGCAAAAGCTGGATTTGATAAATCACGCAAAAAATGGTGTTAAAAATGTTGATCTATATAAGGTGTACAATATTTGTAAATCGTCAGTGGCAGAAATTCTTGGAAAAAAGAAATTTACTTTGAAAAAAAGACGAAAATTGAGTGGACGGATTGACACAATAAAATGCACCGGTACTTATGATACGCCATTTGAAAGAAGTGTTTTTCACTGGTTTGTACAAAGAACTCTTGTCTCAGGAGTGCTGCTGAGGGAGGGCGATTTCCTCTTTGCTGAATTCTGTGACAATCGAAATGTTTGATAACAATCGCATTATTGTGTACATTTTTTCTCATTTCAAATTTCGCGGTTTTTTGTCGTCAACCAATCAGCGACAAGTTCGGTTATGTGGAAGTACAAGTTCGGAAATATCGTGAGAAAAAGTTCGGAAATATCGTGAGTTCGGAAATTTGGAGTTCGGATACGTGGATGTTGAGTGTACACTGGAGTCTCCAAAATTTGGCCCTCAAAATTCGTTTACCTCCACAATTTGGCGAAAAATCCCTCCGCAATTCGGCGTTTTTCTATCCCCACTATTACCACGAGCTCTTTGCTCCTGTGCGGCGCGCTATTTGAAATCCTTGCAACATTAGTTTATTGAATAGGAAGCAGAATTATATTTAAAAACGCGAAATTCCTTTATATTATGGGATCCTTTATGTGTATTTATAGAACCCTTACAATTTTTGGCTCCATTACTAAAAATTTACTAAAAATTTGGTCCGCGCACTCTTACGTACATTTTTCACGCCGGCAAAACAACAAATAAGTACAGCCTCACTTGACAGTAAGCACCAATGCCGTGACTTTTCAGTGGCTGTGGTGGGGTACCCCTCTTGAAGCCAAATTCTGGAGACATTCTGTTCCTGAGCTACGCCGAATTTTGGAGACTCCAGTGTAATTTACAGATATGACCCTGACCTATCATTACAGTTACAAAACGAAAGCAGGGACTTACTTATTGAAGAAGATGAACAAGGATACATATACAGATTCAATAGTAATAGACAATGATGTAGTTATGATCCCATCTTATCCAATCAACGAAATTTACTGCTGAAGTCATAATATCTCCATATATTTTATATTTTCATTCTTTAAATAGACGGTAATGTAAATTGATGTCGCCTTTTTCATTAATAAATTAATATTTTTTTACAACTTTTTATTTGATGCACATGTTATAACACATTTAAAATATTATCTTTTTAAAGTCTGTCAGAACATAACTTCCGGTATACTGTCGGCCATCGTCCTTCTTCCTCTTTTCATTTTGGTAAAAGATGGTAAGGTGGTGTTGTGCAGTTTTTACTTAAAACATAGTTATTATTTACATATTTATTGTATTATCAGTTATTATTAATTTAACTCATAGTTACCCTTTAAATATATTGTAATTTACGCTGTTGATCCTAGTTATTTGAAATTTTTTTAAAGTTTTGTATCCCACATGGTATGTTATAGGTTTTTTTTATTTTTCAGCCTTTCCGGAGGTTTGTAGAAACTGGCCGGGTGGCCGTAGTATCAGACGGCCCCAACAAAGGTAAACTTGTCAGCATAATTGACGTTATTGACCAAACGAGGGTGAGTATTACTTCACTAAATGCAGGTTACGTTTTCCTTTTAATTTTATATGATGATCCAATTATTGATAGGAATTGCCGGCTGATTTATAAATGAAGCCACCTTTTTAACTGATATTATTTGTATATCATATATATTTTTTAAGTATCTGCCAGCGATTAATTCGAATCAATATTATCTTATTGCAGGTATTAATAGATGGACCTACGAGTAACGTACCTAGGACTCAAATAAGGCTGAATCAGTTGCATTTGACAAAGTTCCGTATCAAATTTCCTTTCACAGCGTCTACTACACGTGTACGTACGTAAAGCATGGAGTGATGCTAAAGTTGATGAACAGTGGACCGAGTCAGTATGGGCAAAGAAAAGAGCAGCAAAGGATAAGGTATTTACCAGTATAGTTTAGTTTTTGTTGTTAAAAATAATTGCTTGTCATAAAACTTACGATAAACCAAAAATAATTTATGATGATCCACTATTGATAGGAATTGCCGTCTGATACATAAAGGAGGACATAGCTGTACTGATATAAACAGATTTTATTTAGTTTACGCATGCAAACAACTTCATTTTCATTTTTTATTTATTTTTTTTTTTCAGCGTGCCCAACTTACAGACTTTGATCGCTTTAAGTTACGTAGAGTTCGTTCTCGTAGAAACCATATTCGTACCGCCACCTTCCTTGCGTTAAGGAAAGCTGCTTCAAGAAATGGTACTTTATATGGTAAAAAGACAATGGCAAAGGGGGGTGATAAGCCAAAGCCGTCAAAGAAGGCTAAACCAGAGAAAAAAACCGCTCCTAAGAAAAAGTAATGTATTTTTGTAAGTCCAAGAATTAAAATGTTTTGAAAAATGTGTTTTTTTTATTGTCTTAGATGTTCGTTAAAAATTATATAACGTTCAATATCTTTGGAAACCTTTCGATGGTTAACATTCCGCAAAATTATATTACATAAGACATGAAGGCACATTTACATCAATACTGTTAAAATGTGATGTGCAGGGTTGGAAAGTCTACATCTCTAAAACGTTTCTGTAGACATGCTCCTCCCTTTATGTTTTTGTTTAGCTATTTGTGATGTATCATTCCTCAGTTTAAATTATACCATGTTAACAGTACTCGTCACAGACAGCTGAAGGTGTGTCCCTATTCCTCATCGAATTTTGTAGTCGTTTATTATCTCAAAATGAACGTTTTCCATACCTGTATTTCTAAAGCATCAGCCCTCAGAAATTATATGAAGTCAATTAACTGGTTAATCAGTTAATTACCACTTAATTTTGATTTTGTAGATATGTATGTTTAATTAATGTTTTTAAATAAATTTTATTTAATTTGGACAAAGAGTAGAGTTGAAGGTATAGAAAAAATCAGAGGAGGGTAAATTACGTAAAAATTCAATTTTACCGGTAAATTATCTTTCAAAATTATCGATTACTGCTCCATAGTTAGATTCCCTGTGACGAGAGCTCTCCAAAACTAACTAGTACATGTATACGTTACATACTTCCGATAATTCTAAAGATAGTCACAAAAATTTTAGGTTATTTACAGAACTGAACTTAAGTAAAGATAAAACCATTTACACAAATAAAATTAAGTAACATTTTATTTTTATTTAACATAACTAAAAATTTATACATAAGAAACTTTGTACACAAATTTAAGAAAATATAATAATAATAATACTCACCCTATAATTTACTCCGAAGAGTAACCCCAGAGGTCCTCTCAGGGATCTGTGCGGGGGAAGGAGTGGCTATTATTATTATTTGCCATGGCGCACTGGGAGCGACTTAAGATTATTTCGGTAACGCATTTGCTTTACAGTTCTGAGGAAACCCAGAAAACTCAGAACATTACCAAATCTAGGGCATGTTTAACATGTTTATATATATATACACCCATGTTTAAAAAATCTACTTAACAAATCTCAGGCTTTCGCATACAAGACAAGATTTAGATGAATTTGTAGGAAAATCTCATTATTAGTATTACTTTCCGAATTTGACCTTTTTAAGCAAATTATCTTATAGGTAAATTATCAGTTGTTCACCTCTAAAATATTCAGTCAATTGATTTTGACGACATATTTTTGAAAACAAAAAAAATTGTCAAATCTAATTGCTATATCGTTAAACCAAAAAATGTTAAATGATGAAGTCAAATAAATATCCATAAATTTCTATTTGTCGATCCAGGAATGATTTAAAAAGAATGCAAAATATATTGAAGTAGGTATAGAAATTAAAATTCTACTAGGATGTTTGTAGTTAATTTTTTACTGGAAATATTTCTATTCATTTCTATTCAAATTTGTTACATAAACGTTTGCAAACATTTGTTAAGTATAACAAATAGTATCAACATTCAATAGCCAAGTATTAAAGTCAAAAAAAAATATTTCTGTGTAGCAGAAGTTTATAACTTCTGCAGATATCAAATTCATCATGGCTACAGACCCCTTACAAACACTTTAAACATTTAATTTTTATCGACAGGGCAAAAAGTTTAGCCACATGTATTTCATCTCTAAATTTTCCCACAGAATATTATATTAGTCTCAGAATCTCTATAAGTTAAAATTTTACATATGCGCTGAAACTCTGGGAGTTTGCTATTTATTTCTCACTAATTTATATATTATTGATGTTTTTTTATAATGATATGGACGTCAAATTAAAAAAAGGCTTTATTAAAATTCTACAATATAAATAATGTAAATTATCAGTACAGTAAATCAATAAGTGGCACACCACTTGGGTTAAGCATAAATAAACTAAAAACATTAAATTAGCGACTATAACGATCATTTTCGCTTGTTGCAGATATAAAATCATATTTAATACATTCTTCATTCAAATTCAAGAATCAAAGAATATCTTTTATACAACGAAAAATGTTTGTAAAACAAAAACTAAACAATTGAGTATAAGTATAAATAAAGCGATCATCACACATGCTGATTCTCAGAAATCTTGTCTGAATATTTAAGTATCCAAGGATGTTTCAGTACTTGGTTTAGTTCAAGTCTATTATCTGGATTTACAACTAAGAGTCTTTTAATTAAGTCTTTAGCCTCCTCCGACACATGAGATGGAAATGAAAACTGAGCTTTACTGATTCTTTTGTAAGTTTCATCATAGCTGCTAGATTCGAATGGGGGCTTTCCTGTCAAAAATTCGTAGCATAGCACGCCCAGACTCCATAAGTCTACTTTTTCATTGTGAGTTTTTCCACATACCATCTCAGGGGGTAAGTAGTCAAGTGTTCCACACAAGGTTGTCCTTCTTGAAGACGGTGCGTGTACGGACCATCCAAAATCGGCTATTTTTATTTCTCCTTTTGCGCCGAGAAGCAAATTTTCTGGTTTTATGTCTCGATGAATAACCTTTTTTTGTATGACAGTATCTCAAAGCGTCTGCTATTTGGGCTATGTACTTAGCACAAACATCTTCCGGGAACCTCTTGGTTGAACTCATCACCAACTTGGAATATAAAGCACCTAAAACAATTTTTATGGTTATAGACCATTTTACTGAAAAACAAAATTGTAAATTGTAAAGGACATGCATCATATCGAGGGAACACTTTCAAAATAAATATCTCCCATCAGGAAATGTGAATATGTATTTTCTTAATTCCCAAAGTGGTCACATTGTTTTATCCTTGTGATTTTTTCTAAATTTTGTTTTGTGTTACAAGTTATACAAAAGTTTTAGATTTCAAAATGTCAGGTATCTAATTCTTTATCAAAATACATAAACGTTACTGCAAATAATTAAAACCATTCTCAATGAATTCAAAATGTAAAGGAAAATATGAAAAAAAAAACAATTTTACTATACAGAAAACTTTTTAGATGCATAAAATCAATTTTGATTACCACCATAACCACTATTTTGAAGGTTAAAATTACATTGATCCGAGATCTGAAAACATTTGCATTGTAATGGTATCATCTTGCATGACTTTCAAATACTCTAAACAAGTTTTTTATAATTTTTTTGCAACTTTACCTCAAATTCTTAAGAGTAAAAAAAGTGTACATGTAAAATAAAGGAAATAATCTTGATTCAGATTCACGGCAATTGAATTACATTGTAACCTGTATTTATAAAATATTTTTAAACGCTTGTCCAAAAAAAAAATCTCAAATAATATAGTTTTCTACTACGTGATACTTACTATTTCAAGTCCAAATTAATTTTAAATTACAACGTAGAATCAATGTAAACACAATAAATAATTCAATATATAAGTCAAATATGTACTTGCCATTTGGGGGCGTATTCTAAAATAAGGTATACCCTCGATTCATCATGGAAATATCCATACATTCGTAAAATATTTGGGTGCCGTAGGTGGCTTTGAATTTCAATTCTCTCCGAACTTGATGTTCATTGTTGAATTCTTTAATGGCACTTTTGAATAAAACTTTCAGTGCCACTAAAAATTTTGACTTTTTTCTCTAGCTAAGTAGACATTACCAAACTTTCCTTTTCCAAGAGGTTTACCAATGTCGAAATCTGATAGTGTCCATTTATGTTTCTTCGCATCTTCATTATTCGTTGATTCGCCTGTAGTAGAATTCGTTGTTGAAGTTACCTTATTTTCAGATACCTCATTTTTACACTGATTTACTGCTACCGAAGTTGCACCATTTTCAGCACTTTCCTTAATAGCACAGCTAATAGTCTTCTTAGTTGTTAAAGCAGTTTTTCCCGAAGGCAATTTATTGCTGTCCTTATGAAGAGTATTGTGATTGTGTACAACATTTTGCAGACATTTTGGTTTCTCATTTTCCTTGTTTATAGAATTAAAAGTATTTAAATTAGAACATTTTTGAGCCATACCGTTTTTTTATCTGCGGCTCTTAAGTTAATCAATGTTAAACAGTTAAACACTCAGAAATTCATTTAGCAACTAACACGTTATTAAAAACTATACGACTGCCAAAGTGCCAAATCTTCAGTCATTTAAATTTAAAGGCCAACCGTCAAAATTATTTGAACTGCTCCTGCCAACGTTGCCAATTCATGATACTTAAGTTGCCGCTAAAGGATGATGTACAAAAGCATGAAAACAGTTTCTAATGCTGATTCAAACTTTCTGATTACGTCACAGGAAGACTGCTTTATCTCCCCAAAAATGTAATTAAGGGCTAAAGTAAAAGTCAGTAAAGAAACATTCAAGAGGGACAATTTAAAGTCCGTATTGGTCGAAACAGGTATTTGGCTATTACATTTATTTAAGTGATGACTGTAAAATTCACATTGCATTTGAAGTTACGGTCTATAAACTGTAGGCGTGGCTTGTTTTGCCTGTGTGGGCGGAGCTCTTTCTCTCTCTCTCTCGCTCATCTGTTACTCTCTGAAATGTCACATATTCACATTTCAGTTGTCATATTTTTGACAGTCTAAGGTTACATCAAATAAAGGCGGTATAACATATCTAAAATGTCGTCAAAAGTTTATGTCAAAGTTGTCATAACCTTGTCTGTTTTTGAGTTGTTACCACAGAGTATATTTGACGTAAAACTCCTCCGACTTTTCTTAATGCACCGACAGTTATGTCTATAGACCGTGGCACAAAGTAACATTTTTATTTTTAGACCTTTTAAACTTCCAAACATTTTACCTATTTTGGGTTTATGGGAATGGGACTGGGATCTGGCAACGTTGATTCTCCTGTCATCTGTCTTGACCCTCTACTAGTGGCATCTAGTGGCTGGATTATTCCACATTGCATTGTTGAGGAGATAACACATATAGATTAGACAGGCGAAGATAAGGATAGCATGTGCTGAATTTGGCGAGAACCAGGGGATGTTCACCATAGATAAAAGAAGAGATAGATGGAACTCTCTAATACAATTACACTCAACATCCACATATCCGAACTCCATATTTCCGAACTCACGATATTTCCGAACTTTTTTCACGATATATCTGAACTTGTACTTCCACACAACCGAACTTGTCGCTGTCAAATGTCGAATGCCGCTGTCGAATGACCAATGAGCCAGAAAAACCCTTTGCGCATGCGCCAGCAGTTCGGTTATCCCGAGATGACGAAAGTTCGGAAATGTGGAAGTTTGCGGAACGGAAAAGTTCGGATATGTGGATGTTGAGTGTACTAAATGAAGCCGTAAGGCGCGATCTCTTGAATTGGTCTCAAACTAATTTTAACTAATATGGCGGATGGCGCTATATTCAAATTAATCACATTCAAATAAAATACAGTTTGGGGACTTAAGAGTTCCATTATGGACAAAACGTATATATATAAGAATAGCATAATCATACTTGGTTACATAAAGTTTTTTTATCCTTATCTAGCATATACTAAATATGATTATGCTATTCTTGTCATATATATATATACGTTTCGTCCATAAGGGAACACTTAAAAAAGTCCACAAACTGTATTTGAAACCGTTCCTCAAGAAATGATGTCTAAAAAATAAATTTTAAAGATATGCTGTGATGAAAAAGGATATTTGAGATATTGAAACCATGAAATACCAAAATCAATTGTTTTAGATGTAAGATTCCTTTATTCACAACCACGTTTATACACAAGACGCAATCACATTTAAGTATAAATTATTTGCAACTAGCCATTTATATAAACTAAAAAAAGTAAAGGCATAACTTTCTTTACATGAAGTTTCATTTATAACTCACATCATGATGTTCACTCTTATGAGCATTTATTATATACACTCGAACCTCTCTTATTTCACCTTCGCTTAATTCACATCCTCTGTTATTTCACCATGTTTCCCCCTATTAGGTCGCGAAACCGTCCCGGTTAAGTCGCCGCCTGTAAAAAAGTTTTAGAACTACGTTTGGAAATTTGATTCTCGCATGAATATTTACAATTTTTATTGAAAAAAAATGATTGTGTAATACATTTATTGATTTAAAATAGGTTAGGTGTCTTTTAAAAATATTTAATCTTTAAAATATTCATTCAAGTGGAAAATTGAACATTGTCACGCACGACTGGGGATACATTGATTTTTCGTTCAGTTGGCTCATTTTTCGTTATAACAAGTGCTGTGGTATACCTCTAAATATTTCTTTTTGCAGTTAAAACACAAAAAAGTTGAGGTTATGATCGCGACTTAAGAGAGGCAAAATTTCGCGACTTAAGCGAGGTAATGATGCACGGATTTGGCGACTTAAGAGGGGTTCGAGTGTAATAAATGTTATGAGCCACCTGAACTGGGATATTTAGTATGAGACCAACTCTATAGATGGCGCAACCAGCTTGGTTAGTTATGTATAGTGGTAAAAAAAGATTGGTAGTCCGGAAGAACTAGTTCAGTCCATGCGCCCAAATGTTTAACATTTATAATTTGCGTTATGTTCTTACGTCAATATTCAGATCTGGGCGTATCGCTTAAGCCGGCGCTACACGATGTGTCCAACGTTGGCTCCAACGTTGGTTCCAATGTTGGCTCCAACATTTGCCGCAGTAGCATTTGGCAAATAGATCTGCTACACGGGAGGCAAATGTTTGATACCACATTGGACTGAACGTTTGTGTTTACATTCGTGAATCGGCATCAGTGCCGTACTAGAACGGCAATATGGAAGTCGACGATATTACTACCGCTGGAATTGCTACCGCTACGGTAGTTTTATGTTGTGTAAAATTGTTACAACAAAAACAAAAAAAGATGCGCTAGAAGGTGGTGGATGCTGTTGGCCGACATGGCTCTTGTGGAATGTATTAACAAGCCGGGCCTTAAAATTCCTGCAATTAAGAAATAATAAACTAAAATAAAAAATTACTTGCTTACCACTCAGCATTAAATGGAAATAAATATTTTTGCCACCACTGATTCAGTCTGAAAACCATCAAATCTCTATTTAACCGTGTGGCTGTGTATCGAACAATCACAGATGTGCTTCGAACGTTGGAAGGATCCTTTGACGCGGATCAATTTTACCGACAACAGCCCGAACGTGGGGTGCGTCTAACGTTGCACATGCAATTCGCCGTCGCACGGCTACACGATGCGACGAACTGTGATGTGTCCAACGTTGGAAGGCATTTGCCACATCGTGTAGCGCCGGCTTTAAACTGGTTCTAAGTAAAACCAAAACAAACCAATTGTTATCGGTGGTCGCATATTCTGTGTATTGTTTTACGTTATAAGTTCTGTAGTTTTGTGTTTAATTTGTTTCCATGTGTTAATTTATTTTGTTTTTTATTTGTTTATTGGGTATTATATATTCTTATTTGAGACCGAAATCAGTTGAGATAATATTACATTAAAAGAAGGAGGACTAGAATTGGTACCAGATGTGTGTTATAAATGAAACTTCATGTAAAGGAAGTTATGCCTTTACTTTTTTTTTTAAATTTATATAAATGGCTAGTTTCAAATAATGTATACTCAAATGTGACTGTGAATGCGTATAAATGTGGTTGTGAATAAAGGAATCTTACATCTAAAACAATTGATTTTGAAATTTAATGGTTTCAATATCTCAAATATCCTTTTTTCATCACAGCATATCTTTAAAATTTACTTTTTAGACATAATTTCTTGAGGAACGGTTTCAAATACAGTGTGGACTTTTTAAGTGTTCCCTTATGGACGAAACGTATATATATATACATTGTTTCCTACCAAGAAGAGATCCGAGGAAACTTGGGACAACCTGAGATCCTCGTCATCGGATCTTTATATTACATTTTGCTTTCTACTGTAGACAATTTACATGTGTTTGTATTTTGGGAATCACAGAGGGGTAAATTATCGTGATTTTTTTTTATACGAAAAGTATATCCATAAGTAGAGATCTATTACAAAATATGGTAAGGCGGGATCTGGCCTAACTTATGTGTCATAGTATGGGTAATACACGCAAAACCTGAGATCCACCGGTGTTGCCATTATTTCTCTGTTATATTATAATTAGACAGGATCCGTTTTGTGCAGAAATGCTAGTACAGAGTGGGCTTCAGGACGATATGATTCGGTATATTATTGTTAGATATTAGATGATACAAACACATGCGTACATGATACATTTCAGAGGTTCCATGAGGCTTTGGATAATAATTTTTTACACAGCATGGCACATACATATGCATATATTTATAATAGGCCTAGTCTATTAGGCCGTTTGTTGTTATAAATAATCATGATCTACTCTAAATGTTCTTTGCTCAAACGATGTCGACGGTCTGTAAATATCCATTTGTGGGCAGAAAATGATCGTTCCACGTCCACAGACACTACAGGTGCGTATTTGAAATATGCAAAATGGCGTATGGTATTTAAATCAGCGGAAGATGGAGATACAGTTATTTCTTTGCCCTCAAACAAGTCTTTTATGTATAACAATATTGCATATCCTGGGTTAGTGTTAAAGACAAAATGAAACTTTGTTTTGATTACTTCGTTCTGCTCACCTTGCAATGTGTTTAATAAATTGTCTGAAAGCACTATTATCGAGTTTTTCAAACAGTATATTGCACGACACTAACATTTCTGTCAAATCCTTATTGAAGTCTTGTTCTTTACGCATGGTAGGCGTACCTAATTTTGTCAAATGTTTCAGACTAGCTGCATGTACCTTAATATGTGCAGCATATCGCACCAGGCACTCACACACGCTACAATAAATTTTATTGTTTTGAACAACACAGTCTGGAATGTCTTTTATCCAGTTTTCCAATTTTTCTAGAGGGTAGTGGTCGGGAAGATGCCATTCTTACACAGAAACTGAAACCTTAATAAAAGAACGGGACAAAACTAAAAACATGTAACGTTTTTTTTTAACTGATACTCTATCCTATATACACGTGCAAAGTAACGTATATTAAAATTTTACAATTACTGATTTCCATACATGAAACTGAATCTCAGTAACGCAACGGAGCCGTCTCTGCACATATCGTTAAACAGTCCGCTAGCGACAGACGATACAGCGAGGCAGATATTTTGTGGGCATGTCTCCGTCAGCGTCCGATGCATAAAATGCAATGGCCACTGGATAGAGGCGTTCTCAAGGCGCAGGTGGCACCGCTAGGTGATAGATGTAAACAATTGTGGACAAAAATGATCATGTCTTTAATTATAATATATGACGGATTGAGGATTCGTATTTGTGCATAAAGCCCTTTGAACAAGTACCGATTATATTAGCCAAGATGGTTACGATATTTACATTTTACATAAAAATTCTTGAATTTTGTTTAGTTTAATTTTATTTTATATTGCCGATTTTTTTAGATTCTTATTTGGTTTATTTGGCTTTTGACCAATATATTATTTGAGACTATAAATATTTAAATAGCTGAAACATGATAAAATATATTTAGTCGTGTGTTTTTTTTTTTGATAAAGTACATTTTGATAAAATATTTTTATTTTTAATTTTTAGGTAAAAAGCATAATACAAGTAGTACGTAAACCTAAAAATAATTAATACATATTTATAATCTCTTAGGTTGGATACATGCTATAAGAGTGAGACTACATAAAAATCACTTTGGTTCCATATCTTGATTTTAATGTGTTAAGGAGAATTTAAATGAGAAAAAGGCAATGAGATGAAACAAGTCAGATTAAAAAGTTTTCAATTTTATATCTAAGTAATATACAGGGTGTTTCGGATAAGAACCGACGCAGAGCAGGGGCATGTAGGGGAACCTAAAATATGGTGATTTAAGCAACTTATCTTTATACTAAGTTGCACTGACCAATCTCGTTAAACAGATCCTATTCATTGTATAGATAACGTTTGACCAGCGGTTCTTCAGAAATTAATGAGGGAAACATTTTATGGAGAAAAAAAACATTTTTTTTTATTTAAAGCGATTTTTAAACGTTATTAGGTAAATAAAATGCCAGCTATTCCAAAAAATATTTTATTTTGACATCGTTTTAGTCACAACGTTTAGCCATAACATGTTACAAATTATTGATTATTTCGATTTTGATTTCCTCCATTTCCGCTGCGATCATTTTCCGATGAGCCTGGAACATAAAAAATAAAATAATAAATTTATTTTTATTTAAATAATTTAAAAAGTATTTATAAAAATTGATAATAAAAAATGAATTAAAACAATTCAAATTAAATAAAATAAAATTATATTAACTAAAAAAAATGTATTGGTTGAAAAAAAAAAAACAAAATAATACCATTTGTTGTATTTGTGATGAGGTCTGTGAAAAGGTACCAGATGTCGGAAAAACTGTTTTCGGGTGGGGGTCAGATTTCAATAGAGCATAAATGTCGCTTCATTTAAAAAAAAAATTAAGTCTCGTGTTAATTTAGCTCGAACTGGAAGCAGGTAAAGTTTCAATATGTAAAATCGTAATTTTGAGAAAAACACATGTAAAGTTTTGGAACAGTTGCCAGATATGTATAGCACCTATATCCGTTGAAATCCGGAATTAGTATTTTTCGACTTGAAACTGCGTTTTGGGCTGTAGTGCAAAATTCACTTTTCCGACATCTGGTACCTTTTCACAGACGCATCACATTTACTAAAATAAATTTAAAAAAATCAATATCCAATTTATTGAATATATAACTTACCAGATGAATTAAAATATATCTGCGTTTTTGTAGAAACCTGGGATTGGGAACATCTGCTACCAAATGAACTGGTCGATGTCTATACCGATGACTGGCTACTCGCCCTAAATTGGTTTTTCTTGTCCTAAACAGAAAAATAATTATAATACTCATCAATTAATCACTAAAATATTTTTAGTTTAATCACTATATAATTCATTTAAATTATTTAATTTAATTTAAACTAAGTAATTAAAAAATTTTTAAGAAATTTAAGAAGATATTCTACCATTTTATTAAAGTTTCACCACTCACGACTGAGGTAGGTACATATGTTGTGTAACTTGAAAAGTAAGAATGAATGAAAGTTCCAAATAACAAGGCAGGACCTACTAAAATATTTTTGCTGAATCAAAGTTCTTTAAAACCCCAAAGTAATATAATCTTTAGTAAATAAAGTTAAGCCAAATAAAATTGGATACCTTCAGACAGAGAATTGTTAAATCCACAGATTTAAATTTGGCAATGATAATGCAGATTCAATAACAACTCAAGGATATTAATTCTGTTTTGTTATTAATTATGTTATTAATTGTTATGAATTAAGTTTTATCAACCACTCAAATGAAAATACAGCTGATGCCATTGTTTTTGTTATTTTTTTTAAATATTAATATATTTTAAATGATATTTGAGTTATATCTCATTGTTCAACTTACTGTTGTTATATAAATTTGAGGTATTTTTCCGTTGAGCTCCCAGGCTATATGTCCGCCTTGAGCTACATCTTCAAATATTTTGGTATACATATAATTGGACAAATTTTGGTCCGCCGTCACCTAAAATGGAACACATTCATTAAAATTAAGAAAAAGAAAATACACAAAAATTGGATATATGTAAAAACCGAAAACGTAACCCACCTGTAAAGTTCTTCCCTTCATTTGTACTGTGATGTTCTCTGGACTGTACTCATCATTTAGTACAAGTTTCATTTCAATATGTCCAGCATTGTAATTTAATATTTCCTCCTCACTATTACTCTGGTTTTGACCAGAATGATAGTGGTACAGCAACTCAGATTGCTAAAAAAATGACGTATGTTAAAGCATAAATACATAGGTACATAAAATAGGTTAATTCTAATTAGTATACACGTATTTTTATTTTTTGCAATTATCTACAAACATTACATTAGTTACGTCTAGGATTACGCAGTAATCTTTAGTAAAAATAAAACTAAATACATACCACCTTGAATATTCAGCCATAACTAGGACTCTAAACTCTTGACGTTTTGTGACTAGGACTAGCAAAAACCACTAAATCAGAATCACACACAGTCGGAACACATTAAGTCGATAGTTAATACAAACTGATGAAATATTTGAATTCTGTGTCTTCTGTGACCCATTACCCAGTAAACCTAATGGTAGTATGAAGAAAACACTAGCGATCATCAAATGCATCTCTGTTCATCTCAGCAATTTAAAGAAAGACACATTTATTCGAGTAATTCCCTGACATAGGAAATAAACCCCTCGTCCTTACAATCGCAATGTTGCCGTATTGCACGCCTGCGCATGCCAGATCTGAAGTTATGCGGATCTCATCTTATCGAAGAGTAGAGACCGTGTATAAAAGAGTTAGGGCGCCCTCTGACGCAGTAATAAGCGAACTACAGTTGTATAATATTTGAAAAAGAGCTGCAAGACGAGATTTTTAAAAAAAATTATGACACTGGTTTTTGGTCGAAATAGTTAAAATGGCGACGATATACACACGAAAAAGATGAGATCCAAAATCGGATCTCTACTTTCCAAACGGATCTCACCACGTTTGTAATCTATATAAAAGTGATCTCGGGTTGTTGGATAAATATATATATATATATATATATATATATATATATATTGTTATAGAGTATATTAGTCAGCCCGGTATATGATCAGGTCGTTCGTTCGCCCGGCACTTGTAATATAGATAGAGATGTATACATTAAAAAAGGACACATAGAAGGACTCTAGTACTCTAAGGACACATAGAGGGGTAAGAATATAATGTAAATAAAGGTAGTTCAATAGTTAGGCTGTAAGTCAGCCCTTGGGCTTAGTCAGCCCATCTTTATACGTATTTGTATGTTGTTCGTCTATTGACTATTGGTCAGCCCAGCGACGTTGCCATGACATAGCTACTTGCTTTTAACTTATCTGGTTTAAGATGGGGATTTTAGTTCATTCATTCCTTGTACTAAATAAATAATTTCAACGCCAGTGGTCTATTAAGCTGGTACCGATTTGACAAAATAAATACAATTTTTTGTTTTAGTTCGCTTCCAATCATAATTTCATTTAGTAAAGCGAATAGTTCAATTTATTTTACTGTACAGTTTCGTTCGTGCATTACCCATCTCTACCGGTTTCGTCTATTTCTAGACATTTACGCGGGATAACACAGATTTTGTATTTATTAACAGCTGTTAGTAACTGTAATTGTATTAAGACGTGTTTCGTTTTTTGCATCTGTGTATGTGTAAATATGAGTATTAGTAGAGGCGAAAAAATGGTAAATATGGTGAAAAACAACTACAAATTAAGGAAAAAGGTTGAGGTAAGAAAATTAGGTTATATTATAAATAATTAATAAAAATTTATGGTACCTACAATTTTTCTGATCATATTTGAATAATTGAAATTTCCATTAAATCGAGATCAAGAATTCAAAAAATATTATATTAATAGTTTTACACCCGTTATTTGGCCAAGTATAATTGATATGAAAAATATGTGACAAAAAGTATTGTTTGGTATTGTTTTCGGAACCCGTCGATTTCATATTACGTATATGTGTATATACAGGGTGTCTAAGGTTTTAATCGGGAAAATGAAATGAGCCATAGAATTCGCAAAAATTAGAATGAAGGTTCGTGTGAACGTATATAGGTATTCTAAAGCTTCATTATCGAAATTCAGCGCGTTAAAGTAAATAAAAAGTCATATTTTTTTTTCAAATATCTCAACACTACTTGGCCGATTTTGATCACATGTCTTGTTCTTAGTTTTTTTTTTTTTTTTTTTTAGTTTAAAAATGGAAAATAAAATTATTTCTAATAATATTAAATAAGAAATAAAAGATAAATACTTTTTATTAAAATAAATATCAATAATTCTTCAAACTAATACCCTTTAACATCATAATTTCTACGATGTTTGAATATTACGACTGTCGAATTCTTTCGATATTTGGAATTGCTGATCAGGGATTATCAAAATTTTAAGTTTTTAAGCCCTGTTACGCGGATAAACGATTTTTTCTCTTGGACAGTAATGAAGCTTTATAATATACACGTTCATACGAATTTTTATTTTTGTTTTTGCGAGTTCTATTGCCTACTAGATTTTCCCTTTTGTCTCAAATACATATTTTTCATACAAATGAGACTTGTCCAAATAACAGATGTAAAAATTTTTAACAACTTGTATCTCGAAAACAAAGCTTTAGTTCAGATTTAATTTTATCTGTATTTTTGCCAGTTTTCTCACTTGTTAAGTTTTCCCGAATAATACTTGAGGAATCCTTTATATATAACGATTATTTCAGATTAATTATGGGGAAAAGAGTCCCCAAAGCCTAATGGAGCCCTTTTCTTCTGGTTCATCGGATGAAGTACAATTTTCAGATCATAGTTCAGATTACAGTTCTGATTCAAATCTTGAAACAAATTGTGGTTATTTAGAAGTTTCTTTGGAAACATTAAAGCAAAAATTAGAACAATCAAAAACTGATGCATCTTTAATTGATAAGGAAACAGCAACAGGCATTACTATACATAGTAATATCCTAATTACTGACGATAAAAACGATTTTTCTTTACCATTAAATAAGAGCTTTCCTGAGGCTGAAGAACAATTGAAAGATTTAAAGTCACCGAGTGAATCGACATTTATTTGTTCCGATTCAGAGGAATCTGGACCAGAATATGATATCCTGTCAATCCTGTCAGGGCTTAGGAAGGTATAATTCTTAATATAATTATGATATTAATAATTATAAGAGATACATTTGATAACATTTTACGCTAAAAAAAGAACACGAACGCATCTAGATATATTTTTTATTTTAATTGCATATTTATTATAATGTAAACATTATCTAATAAATAGGACATCACCGAATAACAGATTTTTAGAAAATATATATTTTTAATATAAATTTACTTAATCATCTTTAATACCTACGTATTCAAACTCCGTTTTTACTTTTATAAAAATAAAAACATATTAATTCTTGAATAATATAATCGCAAATCGATTTATTTTTACCGTAGTTTTTAAAACTTTGCGGGAAATTATTTTAATTTGTTGTCCATTATTTTTCATGTAATAACAAATTTCTATTATTTTTAGACGCCATCACCTAAGCTTTCTGATGTAAGCCCTGATATATTACTTGCAAAAACTATATACTATAATTCTCAAAATGCAACTTTAACATCGCAGGAAACGGTATATGCCAACTCAATAAAGAACCCTGAAGAAGTTAAAAAAGGTTATGCTGCAACACAAAACGGTGATTTAGGAAATAATGTATCAGCTTGTCTAACTCGAAATACTGTTCAAAATCTTACTAACGTTTTTACTTATACATAAAACAACAATGAGGTACAATTATTATTGTACCATTCTCTTTATTATATAGGTATATACATAGGTACAAATATGTAATTCTTTTTATTTAATTTTAGTGCGAACCACAGGATAATGAATCATCTATTTCATCTTTAAATCACCAAAAAGTATCTTGCGTTGAGAATTTAAATACTAAATCTATCATTATGAAAGAGAAGGTATATATGAAAGAGAATACACTGACAATATTGTAGTTATTTCTGTTAAATTTTAGTTTTTTTTAAATTAATACCAAATTATTTAATTTTAGAGACAAGGCAGTGAATTTGGTTCAAAACCTTCAGCACCAAAAGAATCTGTTTCTAATAATGTGGATAGCATTCTTAATAATTTTGGAAGTATTATTAAAGTAATTCTATAAAAGTGTGTTTAACACAAATTTAATTGAATGTTTTGTAGGACGATAAGGTTTGTAATCTCGAATTGATAGATAACCATAGACGCTGGACAAAAAAAAATTGTTGTCCATATTGTTTCCTCGAGGTGACACATTTCCCTAGGCACCTTCAACGCAACCACGAGGATGAAGGTGCTGTTAGGAAATATTACTTCTAAAGGATAATCCTAAGCGAAAAAATATTACTTAATTCTCTTAGCAGGCAGGGCAATTTTGCTCTTAATGCTGAAAAAATACGCCCGGTTAGAAGGCCGAGAACAGTAAAAGAAAACGAAGAATATTTCACATGCAATTATTGCCTTGGTTTTTTAAAAAAAATGTACTTGAGAAAACACAGAAAAAAATGTGCAATGAATAATTGTCCTCAAAGAAAAGAGAGAACCATCTATCAGAGTCACAGGCTTTTATCATTTGTTCTGGTATTTACAAAGATTTTTATGATTCTTTAAGACTAAAAACAGAAGTGCTAGATAAAATGCGAGTAGATGAAGTATCAAAAACAGTTATTGGTGACATATTAATATGCAGTTATGGCGAGAGTCAGTTGAACAGACATAAGCGAGTGCAACTCTGCTACAATGGTTTCCAATAAACTTAGGGAGCTAGATAGACTAGTAATAGTTTTAAAGGAGATGACCGGTTTGCAAAGGCTTTTAGATGTGTTAAAACCTGAATTTTTTGACAATCTCGTTACAGCAACAAAAGTAGTAAGTGGATACGATAACTCAAATAAAAGTTTCAAAGCGCCAAGCTTAGCTCTTCACATGAGGACTAGATTAATTCAAATTTGCGATATTGCCGCAAAGATGATTATTAAAAAAAACCGTTTTTTTGGAATGTGACCCTGAAGTAGCGCTAAAAAATATCAAACGTTTGCGCGCTTTAATATCTGCTCATTGGAACTCTGAGTTATCAAGTTTGGCGCTCAAAGATCTTAACGAAAAGCAGTGGGAAAAGCCAAAAATGTTTCCTCTAACTTCAGAGCTGATGCAGTTCCAAAAATATGTGCTATGTGAAGCTAATATTGCATGCGAGAATATTAAATCAAGAAAAAAACCACTTGACATTGATTTTCGTAAATTATCCGAATGTGTGATGGCGTTAACACTACTTCTGAACAGAAAACGCATAGGGGAAATACAGTTTTTAAAGCTTAAGACCTACAAAATTGATAGAGTATCAAACCAACAAAAGGATTTTTTGGATTCTTTAACGGAAAACGAGAAAATTTTGACTCAAAATTTCAAAAGGGTTTTAACAGGTGGGAAAGGGAGTAAACCTGTGGCTATCCTATTTCCAAAAAATATCCAGTCACTTATTGATATTATGTTGTCTGTTAGATCTGAATGTGTTTCAGAATCGAACGAATATCTATTTGCAAATCCTAGAACTGAAAATAGATGGCTTAGTGGATACCACGTTTTAAAAAAACTAGCTCAAGAATCAGGGATATCAAATAAAGATTTATTTACATCAACAAGACTGAGGAAACAAATTGCTACTGTTCTTCAAGTTATGAATATTGGTGAAACTGGAAATGGAGCAGTTTGCAAATTTTATGGGACACACAAGAAAAACCCATGAGGAGTACTATAGGTAAATCTCAGCCAAGGTGACACCTGACTACACTATCATAATATGTTGTTTTACTTTAAACATGTTAATTTCAAAAAAGGTTCACTTCACTGGCTGTTTTTAACTTGGCTTTTAAATTCTTTTTCCTCACAATTTTTTTGTTTAAAAATAATCACACACTTTTATTGTTATAATATAATACCTATTTTCTATAGTTTAGGGTGTCTCAAAAGGTAAAAATGTAACTACAGGGGACAAACCGGTTGAGTTTTCCACTCCACGCCAAATGACTGCACTATTTCCTACGCGCATTTTACTGATTAAGTTAGTTAGCATCATGAAGAAGATGAGTTAAACTAAGTTTTATTCATCATCTTCATGATGCTAACCTACGAAATGGGAAATTGTACAGTGCAGTGACTTGGTGTTTAGTGGAAAACGGTTATTATAGATTAACACCAAAGGTTAGAACTTAAACCCAGGATTTGTATAATTGGAGCTCAATTTAGTTTACCTCCGCCACAAATCTTCTTCAATCAAATATATTATTGTAAAACCTAATTAAAATTATATGTTTTATCAATCAGTAATTTTTTTTAGGCTACCACAAGACGTGTTCCAAGCGGCTAAGGTATCAAAAATACTAATTGCTATAAACAACGGTAAAGGTGCCCAATATAAGGGCAAATCACTTGATGAAATTGAATTTTCTGATAATGTTGACTCAGATGACTCAGACGTTGAAGATGGCACACAAAATACAGGTGTCTGTTTGACCTCAAAAACAAGAATTAATAATAATTCGAAAGATATACCTAATTCTAGTCGTACATCAAATGACATTCCAGAACCCAGCAAACCCTATAATAATTCAATTTTAGGTCAGTCAGTTAGTGAAGCACAGATTGCATATATTGATGAATCTGATTTAAATTCTCGTAAAGGTAAAAAAATCCAAATGTGTAAATTCATTTCCTTTGAGCAGATAATGTGCTTTTTAGATGACATACAGCGAATGAAAACAACTAATATAAGAAAACCATGGACCAAGAAACAAACTGATGTAATACGCGAATTTTTTGCAAAACACATTAAAGAAAAAATCGCCCGAAAAAGCACCGAGGTTGAAGTGTTACGAATGGAACATTCGTCACTTTTTAAAGACAGAAATTGGGTAGTAATCAAGGCGTTTGTCTATAACTGTTATAGACAACGAAATAAATAAGTTTAAAGTAAATTTTGGCTAAATTGTTTAAGTATCCAATGTTTCTAATGTTCTAAAAATTAAAATTATTTCCTAAAAATTAATAAGTTCTTTCGCAGAAGTCAAATGTATTTGGTTAATTTTTTTTTTACTTCTGGGAGTAATTATTTGTCCGCTAACGTCACACAAGTTGTTAATTTATTTGTTTATTTCTTTTAAAAAATTTACTTTGTTTAAAGTAATATTTAGTTTTTACTTTAGCTACCATATTATATTTTGTAATATTTTTTTTAGCAGTGTCTCTATAAAAATGCAGTTTTATTACACACATTTTATAAAACTTGATTTATTTTTAAATATATTTAACTAATAAATATATTTTACTAATGCCGATATAAATATAAACAATAACAAAAAAATACCCCAGATTGTTTTATCCAAAACTATCAATTTAAACTTACTTAAAACAATCTTTAACTTGCCACTACAAGTCTTCGAAATGGCAAAATATAATAAAAAACCTCTTGCTCTAAGTGTAAATTTATGATGAAAATCATTTTAAGTTGATAATAGTACAGCTATCCTGATAACAACTGACTTCATATCATAATAAGCTTCTGCAATAAAATACGTGACACCAGCTTGGTAGTGTCCCAACCTTCGGGTTAACTTTATCCTTAATATTCTTATGCATTACCACAGTTGCCAAGTTTCGGGCTAACTGATGTACCATGCACTAGAAATGACTGTATACAATTGGGCTGACCAATACTCATTTTCCTTAAATATGTATATTGGTCAACAGCGCCACCAGTACGGAATTGTGAACTATGAGGCGTATTAGCTATATTTAAACTGGTCATTGGTCGTCCTGACCAAAAATAGGTGAAAGCAATATAACCCCCTTCCTATCGAATAAAGCATGTATACAGTGCGATTTCTTAGTGAGCCCAAACTCGGGACGACCAACGTCAAACTGGGCTGACAAATGATCGCTTCATAAATTGTATGGGCT